>CATIWR010154099.1:0-21772 GCA_949677035.1 Omphalea diandra
ATTGTGGAAAAACCTATTCTCTAAATAATAAGTTTCAAAAGACTCATTTTGAAATTCTTTTCCATGGTCACTTCTTATAGAAGAAATGAAGTAACCCTTTTCATTTTGAATTCTTTTTGCAAAGCTTTTGAAAGCATCAAATGTATCATTCTTATGAGCTATAAAGGACACCCAAGTAAACCTAGAATAATCATCAACTAAGACTAGTGCATAATGTTTTCCACCTAAACTAGCACTCCTAGTAGGTCCTATCAAGTCCATATGAATTAGTTGAAGAGGTTTAGATGTACTTACAATATTTTTAGCTTTGAAGGAAGATTGATGTTGCTTCCCTATTTGGCAAGGACCACATGTCTTGTCTTTTGAGAAACTTAGCTTAGGAAGACCTTCCACTAGCTTTCCTTTATGCTTTATAAGAGCTCCAAGCTATCATGTCCAAGCATTCTATGCCATAGCCAAGCTTCATTATTAATAGACATAAGACACTTGAAAGATTGGTTAGCCAAATTGTCTAAGTCAATTCAGTAGGAATTGTTTTTCCTTTCACCCTTGAAAACACCCTTTTATCCAATATTGTGGTAACACAACATTCTCTAAGGTCAAAGGTCACTTTATTACTTTTGTCACAATTGACTTACACTTAACAACTTATGTTGCAATCCATCAACTAACAAAACATCATTAATTAAGGAGCAACCATTCTTACCAATGGTTCCAATGCCAATTACCTTACCCTTGGCATTATTGCCAAATGTGACTTTGCCACCTTCTTTTTCTTTTAAGGCCATGAATAGCTTCCTATTGCCTATCATGTGCTTTGAGCATCCACTATCCACATGCCAATTATTTAATTTATTGGTGGTTGTCAAACATTCCTACATAATATAAATAAATGATCTCTTCTTTGGTACCCAAGCATACTTGGGTCCCAGAGGGTTAGGTATTGAAGGGTCCTCCAATTTGAAGTAAGCCTTCCTAATGTAGCAATAAATATTAATATGTCCATACCCCATATAATAATGATATTAGAGTCTAAACTTGTGAGTCTTTCTCCTATGCACAATCTTAGTATGAGTAGGAGGCCTTCTCATACTTTAGTTATGGGAATGTATGCAAGTGCATGACTGATGAGAAGTGGAAAAGAATTTTTTATGTTTGTGTGTTTGTGCATGCTTTTTGTTGTACATATAAGCATGATTTGCTCTTTGAGCCTTGGCTCTTGAGCCTTACCTTTGCCATTAAGCATAGGTGGCTTAGTGCTAGGAGCACCTCTCTTCCCAATGACCTCAATACTTAAAGTTTGATGTCTTGTTGCTCAAACAAATGTAGTGAGTGTAGATGTGGAGGTTGAGGCTTCATTAAATCCTAGACCATGCCTAATTAAGGGAGGCCTTTTATGATACTATGAGTGTATCCAAAGCTTCCTTACTTTTATGAAATTTAGAGATAGAGCTTATAAGCTTAATGACTTCTCCCTTTAGAGAATCATTCTCTTTTCTTAATAAAGCTAATGATGAATATGATTTGGAAAGATTTTCCATTAATTTTTTGAGTTTTTCATATGAAGTCCTTAATTCACTTACAAGATCATTAAGGGATTTGTAATCATCCTGTAATTTTGAGCATTTTTTCTTGTAAGATTTCATTTATGACTTATACTTGTCATATCTCATAGTGAGAGCTTTTAGAAGCTCTTCATCTACATCATCTAAGTTATCATAATTTGAATGAGAATGAGATGAAGTGTTTACCTCATTAAGAGAGTCTTCTTGAGCCATGAAGCATATGTTGGCAATCTTTTCATCCTCACTTGAGCTATCATTCTAAGTGTTTTTGAAGCTTTTCCTCTTTTTTTATCCACTTTCTTCTTCTTCTTTAGCTTGGGACAATCATATTTGATGTGGCCTTGCTTTCCACACTCATAACAAGTGACTTCGATTGATCTCTCTTTAGGATTAGGAGTAGCTCTCTTGAAGTTTCTTCTTTCCTCTCATCTTCTAATGAGCTCCTTGGTCCTTCTAGACAAAAGTCGCGATGGCAACTTATGGGTAGCAATCACGAATCATAAAAAAGAATATAAACATTTTGACAGATGAATTTGCGTCCTAAGTCGCGGCCTGTACAAGAAAAATCGCGACCACTACTTTTATGAGTAGGTGAAAGGCAACAACTATATTTTCCTGATGAACCAATGGAAATATGACACATGGACTAGCCCTTAGACACAAATGAGGATTTTCACTGTAATTTTTGGCTCCCGTATGAAAATTTGAAAAATCACGACCGGGAAAGAGTAGAAACGACCACAAATGAAGCCTGATAAGCATTTAATGCAGAATCTGTCCAGCATACTTTAGAGATTTGTTACCAGTTTTATTGCAACGTCTCTTTGGTGGGTAGATGTTATAAATACCTCACCAAATAGATGTAAATGCAAGAGAATTCATTAATTTGCAACCCAAACTCTTGTAATTTTGCTACTCAATCTTTTCTATTCTTTAGGTGATTGTTTGGTGTGAGCATAAACATCATTTGTAAAGGTTGTACTGTGAGCCTATAAAAACACTAAAAGAGGTTGTTATGTTAGCCTTAAAAACACAAGTGTAAAGGTTTTTGTGTGAGCCTCAAAAACACAAGTGTAAAGGTTGTTGTGTGAACCTTAAAAACACAAGTGTAAAAGTTTGATGTGAGCTTAGAAATACCATTGAAAGATAGTGGAACACCCAATTGCTGAGAATTGGGAAGTGGATGTAGGGTCGATTATACCCGAACCACTATAAATCTTGTGTCTCCATTATACTCATGTTCCTTCTTACCTTCTTATTTTAATTTTTATACACCAATTCAACCCCCCTTCTTGGTGTCTAAGGCCAACAAATACCTTGGAATAGCTTCAAGTAAGTTCAATCTCCTTCTTAATTAATTTATAATCTTTGTTGTATACGATGATATTTGACCACTATTAAAGTCTTTGGATTTAATAACTAAAGATTTTAATTATGTTTGTTATTGATTAAACTATCCAAATATTAGTTGAATTCATTATCATTTCATTGAATTTCATTAACTGTCATCAGCTAATCTTTCTAAATGATTGTCTTTAAAAAATTTGTTTTAAACTAAGCTTTTATTTATGTATCATGGCCAATGGCCATTGCGTATGTCTCAATGACCATTGTGTCACATATAAGTTTTTCTTTTTCATCAATTGGAAGCACTCATTAATGTTGCTAAGAGAATCAAGGACTCATCCACTTTCCTTCACCAAAAAGTGAACCAGCTCAAAGGTAAACTGAAGGATGTGAATTAGACACTTGATTGGATTATGAAAGGGTTAAACCTACAACCTAGAAGGCCAAGTGATCAAGAGCAAAAAATGGTTCCATTTTGAGCACAAAGACACTTCTTCAAAGCAATCAAATACCCCACAAGAGGCTAAGGAACCTACACTGCTAACAGAGATTAAGAACCAAGAGCAACCCAATGAGCCAAAATCACCCTTAGAACCTCAAGATCAAATCCATACCTCTCTTTCTAAAACCACTTCTCCATATGAGTCATTTGCATGGTCATTCTTGTTGTTTTCATTTATGTTGTTGCTTTGTTTTTCTAAAATAGTTAGTGTTTGGACAACATATCTTTTGCAATATAAAATAAATTATTGTCTATGTTCCCTTGCAATGAATATATGGTTCATTCTTGCTCTTTTATTTTATCTTTACTTTTTGTTTACTTCTTTTTTATAATGACAAAAGGGGAGAAATAAGGAATAAAATGGTGAATATAATATGAGCATATCTTAAGGAGGAGCAAAATGATGAATCTAACATTTAGAAGAGAAATTAAAAGGAAACATGATAATTCAATGCATAACCTTAATAGATTAAGAAGGAGTTAAGAATTTGATCACTTCATATATACATTCTTATTGTTTTTGTTAGACTGTTTGTCATCATCAAAAAGGGGAAGCATGTTGAACCTCAAGGTTCCAAGTCTTATTTTGATAATTATAAACAAGTCAAAGAATTAAATATTGTCTAAGTTATTTAGTTAGATCTTTTAGGTACATCAATTTGTTGGACTATAATGATTGGAGAAGGAATTATGTTTGAAAACATAAAGTATTAGAGAGTGAAGATCAAGGCAAACTCAACTTAATAAACCAATGAGTGTTGTCTTCATCCAATAGACATTGTGGCCCTCTCAAAGAGCATTAAAGATATCAGGCGTTGGAGAAACACTTCAACTTAAGTATAGCCTTCTAGACCTCTCAACATGCATTGTTTATATTTCCAATAGGCGTTGGACAATTACCTATAGATGGCTATACATATTGAACCTCACAACCAACGTTGATCTTGCCCTCACAACAAGCATTGCATTTTTTAAACATGTGTTGGATAAAATGCCTTAGATTGACAAGGAGTTTTAATAGGACATTTTGGTATACAAAAGACTTTAGATACTTTGCATGAGCACTTTTATTGGCCTAGTAAGCAAATTGATGTGTGAAGGATGTATGACATGTGTATTACATGCAAGCAAGCTAAGTTCAGGTCTAAGCCTCATAGATTATACATGTAATTACCGATTCCTAACATGCCTTAGGTTTATATTTCAATATGTTTTATTTTAGGTTTGACTAGATCTAAACGTGATAATGATTTTATTTTTGTGGTTGTTGATCATTTTTATAAAATTGTGCACTTTATTACATGTCATAAAACTAATGATGCCATAACATTGAAAATTTGTTCTTTAAGGAGATTATGTGTTTACATGGTATGCCCAAAACTATTATTAGTGATAGGGACACTAAATTTCTTAACAACTTTTGGAAAACTTTATGGAGAAAATTGGGAACTAAATTACTGTTTTCTACTACATGTCACCTACAAATTGATGGATAAATCAAAGTTGTTAATGTTACTTTAGGACAATTGCTGCTTGCTTTGGTTAAAAATAATTTAAAAACATTAGAAGAATGCTTGCCACATATAGAATTTGCACATAATCATAGTGTGCATTCATCTACTCATTATTGTCCTTTTAATATTGTTTATGATTTTACTTTATTAAGTACATCGAATTTATCTCATTTACCTTTGCATACGCGTATGGATTAATGTGATAAAAAAATGCTAAATTTATGATCACTTTGCCTGAAAAAATGCATATAAACATAAAAAATAGGAATGAATAAGTAACCTAAAAAACCAAAAGGGGATGTGTAAAATTAATCTTTGAAGTAGGTGATTAGGCTTGGGTGTATGCTAGAAAAGAGAGGTTTCTTAGTTTGAGAAAGTTTAAACTAGATCCTAGGGGTGAAGGTCCTTTTCAAGTCTTAAAGAGGATAAATGATAATTCTTATAAAATAAACTTACTATGTGATTATAATGTCAGTGTTACTTTTAATGTTGTTGATTTATCTCCTTTGAATTTTGATGAGGTATATGATTTAAGGATGAAGATTTACAAGGAATGAAGGAATGATGCAAACCATGAAATCACCAAGCAAGAGGACACATTCAGCTACAACGAACCAATGACATGGTCACGCTTAAAAAAGCTTTTGGATTGTTTGTGAATAAAGCAATCAAGCTTGAAGAGGAGAAATCAAACATGCATGCATTTGGAACATTTAGTGGATCTTCTATATAATGGCAAAATGTTCATTTATGCACCTTAATTTCTTATTTAGACCTTTAAGATGAAAAATTCAAGCTAAACTCTTGAAATGAAGCAATTTGCGTTAAAAATGATATAAAAGATTTTAGAAGGTTCTATGAAGGTATTAGAAGATTCTAAAAAGCCTCCAAAAATATTTCAACCATTTTTGGTTGCAAGCAAAGAAACCCTAAAAGAGGCATAAAGGTGGGCAATCAAGCATGTCAAAGAAGTCAAAGTCCAAGATTTATTTAGCTTGTTGACTTTTCTTCCTACAAAATGTTTAAGTATCATGAAAAATTATTTTATTTCATTAAGCGCATACCATGAGATTTTCATTGTGATATTTCCTCTAAGAACTTAGCATAGTATTGCAATCTTTCATAGTGTTTATACTTAATTTTTTTTGTGTGCTCCTGCATGCAAAATGCAAAAATTAGTTTATCGAATGAATTTTGTGTACAATACACATACCTGAGGCACTAATTTTTTATTTTTACGTGTATTGTCATATTCCTTATTACATTTTTTTTTGTTTGTCTTATTTTTTAAATTGTATATTATATTTACTTAATTGATAACGTCGTATTTCCTTTAATTATATCCTTTCTTTTCAAGGTTATACCTTTAGCAAGGGTAGTGAGGCGGTTATGCCTATAAGTGTATGGTTTTAGCACCTTTCCCCTTAATGATTGTGAAGATCGAGGAGATTAGATTCCTCTCAATTCCTATCAATGTTACCTTTCTAGCCTTTTAGGAGCAATAAGACAGTGATATAGGCATTTGATGAGCATTGGATGGATATGACACACGTATTCCATCTCCCTCACATTGGAGAGATCAAGTTCATGCTGGCAAATTTCATTTGCTTGATAGGGATCTACTACTTAAGTATTCCCCTGCTAGTACATTCCACCTATGCTGCAGATCGACTACATTAGGTGATAGCTAGGGTTTGTTTCCAGCTTAAAGGGGAGAATGCCTTCGAGTGCTTGAGCCTTAAGAAGGGCACTTTAGAGGTCACCAAGTAGAGCCTTCTTGAGTTGATCAATCAAGTAGATTGATGCTTCTTATTGTATAGCTTGATGAAGACTTTGTTCTATAACCTGGAGGACACAATAAAGATCTATTTATTGCCATATCTTAGGGACTTCAAGCTAGCACAACACTTTAATTAGGGCTCAACCATTTTGGCTCACTTCTATAAGTTTTTAGACTAATGTTACCAAGGGTTACCATACCTCAAGGACTGTTGAAGAGTGTTTAAGGTATATGTCATTTAGATTTTCTTTTCTCTCTTTTTCCTACTTATCCCTTTTGTTTTGCTAATAATCTGGGTTAACAACTTAGGCAATTGAGTTGATATTGATTGAGGTAGCAACCCTACCGAACATGGACCTTTTCTATTCACACTTCTAGATTGGAGCAGTGCTCAACACCTAGAAAAGTCGCTCGATATTAGGTGTGCTCACCTAAATAGGCTTAGGATGGACTAAATGCATTCCCTCATAAAGAAAGGTTAAATTGTCAAGCTTTTTTTTAATATGATTTTATATGCTTATTAGGATACTTATAATGGCAACTCTTCTCTTACAGCTTTGCTTATGGAGGGGGCTCGAGAATACATAAAGGTACGAGTTGGTGGATGATGACAAAAGGCACTCTTATGAGCATTGATTGTTGGTCAGGCCCTTCACTAAAAAGTGGTGTATAGGAGAGCATGTGTTATTATGGAGAAAGGATGCTAACACATGTTCAGTGCCAAACGATCCTCCCAAACACATGTTTTGGGTATAGACCTCAAGGATGAGGCATTACAGTAAAGCTTAGATAAGTAACCTGGAGATGAGCTCATTATGGTTGCTGAGGGGTATAAAGTTTGGATGGAGATGTCTTTAGCTAATGAGATACCCATGCTTCCAGTGTGCATTCAATTGTTCCCTTGGTTTGAGGCATATACAAGGACCATGCTAAAGCAAAGTGCTCACAACACAATCAGAGTGGGTGCATACTAAGTATGCATACTAAGTAGGCACTAGTAAAGGGGAGTTGCAAGTAGTCTTAAACTACTAAGACATCGAGTTTGGAGCCCTTATTGTAAAATAGCTGGATCCATTTTCAAATAACTTAAATGAGGTCTATGACTCCTTCCCATTGGTTTTATGATGGTGTTGGAGTTAATTTGATCCTCATGCACCTTCGAGCCTACTACTACCAATCATGTGAGTATTATTTGTGCTTTCCTACTTTTATGTTTTTGCTTCTCGATGTTTTTATTATCCTAAATTTGTGCTTTTGTAGATCCTTCGTACTTAGGCTGAACACATATTCGACTAGATAGTTGCACTAAAGTGGACACTCATTCAACATATATGCAAGCAATATGTGAGTAACATATGAATTTATGTATGCATGCTTATGTATGTGTTAATGTATATATGTGCTAACCACCCTAACCACGTATTTGTTAAAATAAGAGATCTAGAGGAAGGATCAAAAGCTCTAAGAGACATGTACTGAGTGTCAGAGCTTCAAGCCAGCCTTAAGTCACTCAGTGTGGTGGAGTTTACGAAGGGTCTTCTAAGGATGAGGAGGACTAGGCCTGTCAAACTTGCTTTTAGATCTTTTAGGCTTTAGCTTTTTTTTAAACTGTAGTAATTCATAAGATGTTTTGATACATTAATGTTTTACCCTATTTATTTTTGGATATTTAGAACACTCAGAGAGTTTTAGTTGTAGTGCCCTAATTTTATGGCACAGATCTTTTAGCTATAATATATACCATTATTGTTTTATGATGAACCATGTGTAATCTGTGAATGATGCATTAGATTTCTTTATCTTTTGTGTATATGTGCTTCTTCAAACAAGTTCAAAATAAGCCAATTGACAAATTATAAGAGAAACTCTGTTGCATCATTTTTCAATGAAAGTGGTCTGTACATACTAGAAAGTTATATGTATAGACTATGAGTTATTTGCATAGATCATTAGCCAAGTCTTTAGAACTAACTTTACTATTCATAATTGTCAAGAATTATTCACTTCATCCCTCCTTTTTTAAAATCTTATTCTCGATTTTTGTGCTCCTATATACTATTTTTGCTTCTTAACCATGTTTAGAACATTCTTAAGGCCTCTTTATATCCCAAATTGGTCTTATCTTCCTTCGGTGAATTTCAAAGGCCTCTAATATCTCACATCCATCAAACTTAACATTGACTTTTAATGGGTGGCATATGATTATTAGGATATAACTACTCATTCTTTCCACTTTAAGGATATAAAGATTTGCCTCATTTTCTAAGATTGGTGCCATTCTCGACTGTTGCATTACTGTTGTTGACTAGATTGCATTGCCTTGCCTAGATTACCCATATGTCCAAAGATGATAGAGCTGTTCTATTTGCCTTATGATGAGATGCCCCTATACAGCTTAGGAGAAGAGAAGATACTATCGTTTATACCATTTGAGGGACCATGTTAAGGTTGCCCAATATTAGTTATGTGCCTTATACCTTTTATTGTAATTGATATTTTCTTAATAATGTCATGGTTACATTTTTATTAAATATTTGTTTTATTTATAGCTAAGTGATAAATTCCATAAATAGTTAATTTTTTATCATATCATCAAATATGTGACTTGATAGTAAAACCTTTAGGTGTAAAGAATTCTATTCTAAATTGTCCCTAGTTAGTCATTAGTGTTGGGATAATAATGAATAAAGACTAGTGTGTGTTTTGATTGATGACTATGTTTTACTAGCTATGGATATGTGATATTAAGTCAAACACATAAAATACATATTTAAGAAACATTATATTGGACCGACTCGCAATGAGAACACATGGATAAATTGTCATAAGTAATTCTCACATAATAGTATTAATTTAATCCACTATCCTAAAATCACCATGGATTCCAATATAATGAACTTCATATTAATGATATGATCCAACATTACCTTTAACCAAATGATTATATAAATTGATATTGGACATGAAGTAAATCATATAGAGAAACATGAATAATTAAGAAGGAATTTGCCCTTCACGTATTTATAAGAAATATATCTCTGGGCCCCTCGATAAGTTAGACTGAAGAAAGTGCATGGCCATGTGAAAATGAATTGATAAAGGTTATGAATGTCATTTTACATCATTCTACTTAACGATTAAGAAATAATTGAACTATGTAAGGGTGACATAATTCATGCCTTATGTTCAATTAAGATATAATGTGACAAAAATATTATAATACTATTTGTAAAATAGGTTAGGTTGGATCATTAGCCTTCATATAATTTAGGTAGTCATTATATCTTATTAGATGCCACTTATGACTCGCGAGTCATAAATAGGTTTTGGCCTACTGCCAATAGTATGCAAATTTAGAAGGTTGCACACTTAGAATAGGCCTAAAACAAAATAGTATTTCTCTCTCTCTCTCTCTCTATGTGCGTGTGTGTGTGTGTGTGTGTGTGGGTGTGTGTGTGTATGTGTGTGTATGTGTGTGTGTATGTGTGTGTGTGTGTGTATATGTGTGTGTGTGTGTGTGTGTGTGTGTCTATATATATATATATATATATATATATATATATATATATATATATATATATATATATATATAATTTAAGATATTATCTTGATATTTAGATATCTTGTTCATTTTAAAAGTTAAAACAAAAGAGGATATTATCTCATATGTATCTTTAAGATATAGAGTTGACATAAATATCTTAATGATTAAGATATATATGTATGTACATTTAAGGTTTTCTGAAAAGGGGATAGCATTCATGTTGCCTTTTAAGAAAATGTTTTAGATAGAGAGAAGGCACTACTCGTTATGGAGCTAGCCTTTTTGTGTGGATACCTATAGAGGATGTTTACTCTTTAGTAGCATTTAATCTGATTCCAAGCTCGAGGTAGGGTATTGTCGGTGTAAATCCCCTATTTGCTTTCCAACGATCACACAACGGTTGTTCAAATTTATAAGTTTAACATCCTTTCTTGTTTGTTTGATTGAATCACATGGATCCTCAGTGGGTTTCATGTGTAGAAAATTTTGATTTTTCCACTGTATTTGTTTTATAAAACCTAACACCCAAGCTCGTATCTTAGTAAACATTTTGATGGGAAAATTTTTACTACGAAGAGATAAAAGGGAGATTGACCTTTAGTTCTTGCCATTTATTGAGAAGATTAAGCTAAAGAATACCCTACTCCTTATGATCTTTAAAGAGACTGTCATGGGTCTGGATAGGTATCAATAAGTCTTTATCTTAGAGCCCATTGCTACTTCAAGTGTGTACCTCTTATAGGCTATTACTATTATCATTTCTATATTATTTATTCTTATTTTTTTATTTTTCTGTGCTAACTTTTGCTTGGATTGCCCTTGCAGTTTTTCGTCTAGCGAGTTGCTCATTTTTGCTTATATTGACCTTTTGAATTTTTAACCTAACGAGCATTTTTTTTTCCTTTTTTCTATCTTCTTTCTCTTCCTTTTTTTTTTCCCCCATATTTTGTTGTAATAGAGGCTAGGCTTGCTAGAGGCTTCTACTATGTACGTGAGGTGTTATTTCCTAAAGCATCATTCAAATGACCATCTGTCGAAATGCGTTTTATCTAAGGTTGAGTGTATTGAATGGTTATCCCATATTTCCAATTCTAGTATCCACTATACCATGGTAGAGGCTGCCTGGAGTTACTCTAATGACTTATGAGCACTACATGATTGTTTCAACTTTCATTTTAACACCTTTTACAATCCCACTTGACTTTTTTTTAATAGTTTAGGGTTGTACAAGACATAATAGATTTCCTCCCTCCTTTTGTAAAGGGTCCTTTGACTCAACATTTTCTAGATAAGACATCGCTACTTTTACCACAGTTTCTTTATTGAGACTTCCACTTTTATTGACATCGATTTAGACCCTTGGCTACGAGATAGTTAAAGACATAATATGGCTTTCAAATCGTAAAAAAAATATATATTTAGAGCAATAATGTGCACATGGAAGAAAACTTATTGTATTCATTTAGTTTAGAGAAATGTTTGACAAAGATTGCTTTTGTTATGTAAATGCATTTCCTTTGAATATTATGCTTGCCATGAATCATCACATTTTACATATTACATATTAATTGCATGCATGACTACTACTTTTAATAATGGCATATTAAAACATCTTATTGTCTTGACTAATGGCTTTGGGTGCTAATTTGTTGCTCTTTATTATTTTATCTATGGTGGTCACCTTGTTGTTGTCTTCTTCCTTAGCCAGGTTTCCCTGTTGACTTATTGTCATTTCCCTAAATGGTCGTTCACACTCTCTCACCTTTTACTAATATTTTTTTAAGTCTTAATTTTTGCCAACTGTTTTTTCAGATTTTTGCAAACTCATTTACCGTTTTTTTCTTTTTTTAATTTTTGTTCTTCTCCTTTTTTTTTATGCCTTAATTTTTGCCTAAACTGCCCTTCTTTTTTATTTTTTTTAATTTAGTGGGCTTACTTATTTTTTCTACTCACCTCGTATGAAGTACTTCAATCAATCCAAGTTCACCGATTCAAAGATCTCATTCTTATCCATGTTTAGTAGTTTCAAGCACTTGAATATATTTATTCGACTATTTGGGGACCTTCCCAATTTGGCTTGAACTTTCCCTTTGGATCTTGAGCTTATAGTCGCATTGCCTTTAGTACTATGTCACCCACCTTTATCACACTTATTTAACCCTCTTATTAAAGGTGCATACTATCATTCCCTGATAAAGCTATATATGATAGAGGTCTTTCAACCTTTTCTCATCCATCATAGCGAGTTGGTCAATCTATTTCTAAACCTTAGATACTCGGGGAACTTTATCTCAATTAGGACTCAAAAGGACTTCATTTTCATCTCCATAAGTAATATTGCTTTCATCCCATACACTAGGGAGTATGGTGTTATCCTTGTTGATATTCAAATAGTGGTACAATACCTCCAAAATGCAAAGGGTAGTTCTCTAACCAATCTTTGTAAGTTTCCACCATCTTAAAAAGTACAGTCTTGATGTTCTTATTGGCTACCTTGATAGCACTGTTCACATATGGCCTATAAAGCAAAGACTTGTGTGTGCCACACCAAACTTTTCTAGGATTGTTCTGACCTCAACCTGAAAGTACATGTTACTATCTGTCACAATACGATATGGCATGCCATTGTATGAGTGGGGTTCTTTTCTATAAACCTGGCAATTTGCTTTGCCCCTAACATCCTAAAGGACTCCGCTTTTACCTATTTTGAGAAATAGTTTACTACCACTATGATGTATTTGTGTCCTTACACGAATGCCAATTTTACTTCTTTAATCACATCAATGCATTATGCTACTAATGGTTAAAGTGAATTCAAGTTTTGTTGTTCTATTGGTGGTAGGTGGTTAAGTGTAAGGCCTGAAACTTAATTCTTAGAGGTATCTCATAAATAAGGAATCCTTCCCCTAAGTGATAAGCATGAGAAGGATAAATTTAATGGAATGGTAATGATTTTTATGGTATAATAATGATTAATTAAGATATAATATGAGCTAGAAAGAATAAATAAGAGATGTGAAAGTGAAAGATGCTAATCATGATGATGAAATAAGTGTAAGTTAAGATGAGTAAGTGTGCATATGTAACAAATAATGATTAATACACATGCATGAGTGATGGAATTAGAGGTTTAATCATAAAGAATATGTCAATATCATGTGTGGAATAAAGTTATATTAAAGGATATGTTAAAAGAAACGAGAAAGGATGATAAAAGCTAAGGTACAAGCTAAGTTAGGTGCATGATCTTTGATGGCTATTAGTTATGTAAGTATGCTTAACATTTGACTAAATGACATGTCAACAAAGTGTTTTACATTTATTTCAAATGCCTAGAGTTGGTGTTTGAAATATGTTGAAGGAAAGAACAAAAAGTTGGAAGCAAAGATTCTGAAAGGTTAGAATGCTTTATTTAGGCCTTTTAGTATTTTCACATCCTTTTATCTTTATTTTCTATCTAAACATGACTCTAACTCAATTTTCCATTGGTATTCATGCCTAACAATGATGTTTTAAGTGAATTGAGATAAAGGACAAAAGGGTGGATGCATAAGTTTATGGATTAGAAGTAGCATTTTTGGTGAACTTTTTCTAGATTACTCTATTTGGGGATTTTGGTCTTTTTACATTCATTCTCTTTATCTTCTACATAAACATGACTCTAGCTCCATTTTTATAAGTTTTAAGTAGTTAAAAACTCACCAAAATACTCCCAAAACCTCTCTTTCATCTATGGCTACCAAATCAAGTTAGGAAAATTAAGTTTGCTCATTTATCTTGTTTCATATTTTAAGCAAGTTGTTGATTTCTCCTTTCTATTTCAAGTAAGTTATAATCTACCATATTTCTTGTGTATTTGTTATATGTTTGAATAAGTGTGTTTTATGGTGATTTTGAGCTCAGTGGTGATGAAAGAGAAGTGTTAGTAAGGCATGACAGGTGATGTTGTCTTCAAAAGGAGTTTTAGATGTACTTGAAGAGCATGGGCTATTTCACTTGGTTCTTGATGTTTGTGTTAGTTACATGCCCCATACCATTTCTTGTAATTGATATTTTATTAATGTCATTGTTGCATTTTTATTAAATATCTCTTTCATATTTAGTTTATGGCTAAATAATAAATTCCTTGAATAGTTAATTTTACTTAAGGTTATCAAGTATGTGACTTGATAGTAAAACCCTTATGTGTAAAGAATTCTATTCTAAATTGTCCATAGTTAGTCATTATTTTGGGATAATAAAAAAAATAAAGGCTAGTATCATTATTTTGGGATAATAAAAAAAATAAAGGCTAGTATGTATTTTGAATGATGACTATGTTTTAATAGTCATGGATAACATATATTATGTCAAACACATAGATATATATTTAAGAAACATTGTGTTGGAGCGATCCGTTATGAGAACACTACATGGATAAATAGTCATAAGTGATTTTCATGCAATAATCCTAATTTAACCTTTTGACATGAGAATCACCAGGGATTCCAATATGATAAACTTCATATTTTGATAGAGTCCAACATTATCTTTAATAGGATATTATATAAACTGATATTAGACATGGAGTAAAACATATATAGGAATATGTGAGAGAAATTTATTTCTCAAATATTTATGAGAAATATATCTCTACGCTAATCAACAGGTTAAACAAAAGAGATTGCATGACCATGCAAAAATGAGTCGATAAAGGTTATCAATATCAATTCACATCAATCTACGTGAAGATTGAGAATCAATTGAATAATATAATGATAACATGATTCATAACTTATGTGCAGTTGAGATATAATGTGACAAAAGGATTATAATACTATTTATAAAATAAGTTAGGTTGGATTATTGACCTTCACATAGTTTAGATAGTCATAATAAATTGCTAGAGGTAACTTATGACTTGTGGGATAGAAATATGTATTGTGCCACTATAAACATTATGTAAACCTACAAGATCGTACAAATAGAATAGGCCCAAAGCGAATTGGGTTTTACAATTTTCTCTATTTATAATTGAGATAATTAAAGATATTGTCTAAATTATTTAGATATCTATTTTGTTTTAAAAGTTAAAATATAATAGAATACTTTCTTATCTATATCTTTTAAGATAAAAAATTGACATAACTATCTTAATGATTATATATATATATGTGTGTGTATGTGTGTGTGTGGGTATGTATGTGTGTATGTGTTTGTGTGTGTATGTATATATGTATAGACACACACACACACACACACACATATACACACCCACGCGCACACACACACGCGCACACACACACGCGCACGCACACACACACACACACACACATATATATATATATGTATAAATATATGTTCACACACTCACACATATATATACATTTTTAAGGTTTTCTAAGTAAGAAAATATGTATTCACATTTCTTTAAACAAACACTAAAAAGAGTCACATAAACCTTAGTGATAACACATTATACATTTTAGAGGTTGCTTGCTCATATGGATACCTATAGAGGGTGATGATCTTTTGGTGAAATATTGATCCAACTTTATGCTTAAGGTACGGTGCTATTGATGTAAACCCCCTCCCTGCCTTTCAACAGATATGTTTTTCTTATTGGAATTGGTAGGTTTACACATCCTTTTTGCTGATTCAATTGAATCACATGAATCCTTGATGGGTTTTGTACATTTAAATTTTTTTCCTGCTAAGTTTGCTTCACAAAACCTCTATTTGGTGAGGAAACTCAAACGTCTTAAATCGTGGTCATGATCAAATCTTTGCCCTCACGATTTTTGATTTCAAATGGTTGCTTTGGACTGTGCAGTGGCTGTGGCTTTGGTTCCTTCCTTTGTCACTATGAAATTCGTGGTCGCAACCTCTAACGCAAAAGCCACTGTGAATTCTTCTGCAAATCAAGCAATGCTCTTTCGGCTGAGTCACAACTGCAAATTTACCCATGAATCCTTTTGTCCTGGCTCCATCCATCTTAATAGCAAAGTCGCGATTGTGATTTAGGGGATACCGATCGGGATTTTGGATGCTCTTCTAAAAGATGGAGATTTTGATTTCCATCCAACTTCCAATGAAGATAAATCTTATGTACTACAAAACAACACTTAATTAAAGCATTAAAACTGATCAATCTATGTTGTCAAGATCAAAAGAGACTTATTGCATAGGTTTAACCAACCTAGTTTAACAATCTACCCCTTTTTTATTTTGACAACTTATATTGATCCTAAAGAAAAATAAATACATGAGTTGTGAAGTAGGAATGGTGAATGATCAAATAATCAAAGAATAATCAAAAGATTTTAGTCAATGATCAAATAATTATAAGTATTCTAAGATAAAACTTACTCTCCCTTAACTTATGCTTTTCTTATGCATAACACTCATTTTCTTTCAATGCTTTTCTCTCCCCCTTTGACAAAATAAAAAAAAGGGTAAAGATGTACAAAGTAAAAGAGATGCATAAATTGAGATAGAGTAATCATAGAGAGTAAAACATAGTAATCATAGAGAGCAAAACAATAAAGATATCATATAAGTTACAATCATATAACTTTTTAGACAATGAATTGCAAATCAAACACTTTTATTTATATAATAAACTGTGGGATCAATAACTTTACATCAAGAGTTTAAAAACAAAATAGAAAAAGAAATCCTAAGAATAAACTAAAAGATAAGAGAATTGTCATCATCTCCAAAATCATCTTGTTCTTCATTATCTCTTCCACCTCCAGCTTTATCACTCTCTTCGACCTTTTGGTTGTCCTCATCTTCTGGTGTGTCCTCCTAATCTTTAAAATTTAGAAGATGACAGGGAGGAGCACCTACTTTCTCCTATAAGTCCACTAAGTCACTATGTAGGTGGGAGAGGAGGAGAAACCGTCTCTTCAGCATCCTTATCATCTTGTCCAATTTCATGTTGATGGTGGCAAGATAGATTTTGGCTTTAGGCATAGGTTGAAGGTGGGACAAGTTGGGCTCCCTTTTCAATGGCAAACCTTTTTCTTTTGAAGGCTTGGGAAGACTCTAATTTATTGGCTCCAAAAGCACCCAAAGTGTATGTGTAAGAATCTTGGTAAATGGCTTTTGTATTGATGAGGTAGGGGACGTCCAAAAAATTTTAGGAAGGGGAAAGCTTCTTAGTGAGGAATTTTTCATTTTCCTCATTAAGAGCCCCCACGTACCGGTAAATGGCGGTTACATGGGAAGGGAGAAGAAACTGACTCTTAGGTTTAGTGCTCATGTGAATCAGTTGATCCATAAGATAATGACCAGTTTTATGGGTTTATTTTTGATAAGGCAAAAAAGGAAAGCAAGATCCTTTTAGGATACCTTTTCATTACCATCACCTCTTGCGTTAACGAAGAAGGTGATGTTATGATGAAGTAACCAAAAAGGGAGGGTTTAAATGAATTTGGCTAAGGAGGTTTTAGGGTCATGTTTGGTCTCGATGGAAATTTCATGCCAAAACTCGAAATATATGACATCAAGAGCGGAGATGATGAACAAAATGTCATCTTTGACTTAAAGATTGAAAAGATTAGACAATTATTCAAAAGTGATGAAAAAATGGTCTCTAAAAGCACGAAATACTAACCTGTATTGCTCGGTGAAAGATTCTACTCTCCGACTTAGGTTTACGATACACATAAATTCTCACACAATTTTTTCATATTCGAGCTCGTCACGAAATATGAATTCGATCCATCCTAGGTTTGAAAAGAAATGCATGGATCTCATCTTTGATTCCCAGCGACTCTAAAAGGAAAGTGGAAGGAATTTTGTTCGATAGAATGATCTTGGAGTCGGTTTGCCTTGTAGTGATCTTTCTCTGCTTTTGTTATTCCTTTCATCAATTATAGGGCTAATGGTCCATATGACTGTGCCATTGGCTTTTTCTTCTCTGCTCTTGAAGCTTTCTTTAGAGCCAATAGTGAGTGAAGTAAGGTATGAAGGTTTTGAGATTAAGCAAGAAGAAAGATGAAGATATTTAGGAGGAATGAATGAAAACAATCTTTGAGGGGTTTATATAGGCCAAGAAAAGGTGTGAAAATGGCTAAAAATGATCAGAAATTAATTAAAAGAAGGAGTGCAATCGGGTGGCAATCAAATCAATTAAATGTATGGCAATTACCCAAAGTCGCAACTGTGAATTACAAGTCGCGATCATTAATTCTGAAAATTGTAAGTTATAGACAAAAAATCCTCAATAAACAACGTGTTCAATGGTCAAAAGATTTATTTGAACAAATTCGCAGTGGAGATTGAGAATCACAACAATGAATTGATGGTTGATAGCCGAATGATAAGTGCTTATAATTCATGATCGTGAACCAAGGATATAGCGACCACAAATTACAAGTCAGATAAGATAACTAAGAAAAGATAAGACTTGACTCTCTAAGCTGGGATCCATCTATTATATTGATGACCAATTTATGCAAATGGGCACAGACAGGCATAATTGTAGACAAAATTAAGACATCCAAAAAGATAAATATCATATGCAACATCCATAGTAATCATCCAATCAAGAAATTATGTGACATTCAAAAAGCATTCTAGAGAGATCCATATTTCACTTTAGGGAGTTTCCATCAAGCATTTCTAATTATCTCTTAATGAAGTTCATCCTTTCTTTGTTGAGAGACTTTATGAAAATGTCCTCAAGTTGATGATTTGTCTATAAATTCTAACACTTCATCATCATTTTGGATATGATCTCTAAGAAAATGATGCCTAATGTCTATATGTTTGGGCCTAAAATGTTGGATGAGGTTTTTGGAAAGATTTATTACACTAGTGTTGTCATATTTAATAGGGATATGATAAATAACTTTACAAAAATCCTTTAATTATTGTTTCATCCAAAGGACTTGGGTGTAATAATAACCTGCAGCTACATATTCAACTTCAATGGTGGGTAAGGCAACCAAAACTTGATTCTTACTAAACTAAGAAACTAAACACTCTCCTATAAATTAGCAAGTTCTAAAAGTGTTGTTTCTATCTAGGAGACTACCAACATAATTTGCATTCAAATAACCTATACGACTAAATGAAGAATCTTTAGGATACCACAAACCTAAATGCAATGTGTCATGTAGATATTTAAAAATCCTTTTAATAGCATTCAAATGAGATTCTTTGGGACACGATTGAAACCTAACACACATGCATACACTAAACATTATATCAGGTCTAGAAGCGATAACATAAATTTGAGAATCAATCATATCTCAATATCTCTTCTCCTCAACTGACTTACCCGATTCATCCTTGTCCAATTTGATGGAAGTACTCATTGGTGTTTTTGATACTTTACATCCTTCCATGCCAAATTCTTTAGAATGTCCTTTATGTATTTGGCTTGGTTAATAAAGATCCCTTATTTGGTTTGCTTGACTTGTAGACCAAGGAAAAACTTGAGCTCTCCCATCATGCTTATCTTAAATTCCCTATTCATACACTTAGTGAAATCCTCACAAAGAGATTCATTAGTTACACCAAAAATGATATCATTAACTTAAATTTGCACTATTAATGTATCATGATTATGCCTTGTGACAAATAAAGTTATATCAACCTTCCTCTTTTCAAAATCATTTTGCAAAAGAAAAGATCTAAGCCTTTTATACTAAGCTCTTAGAGATTATTTCAAACCATACATGGCTCTATTAAATTTGAAAACATAATTTGGAAAAGTATGTGATTCAAAACTAGGAGGTTGTTCAACATAAATTTCATCCTCAATAATACAATTTAGAAAAGCACTTTTGACATCCATTTGAAATAGTTTGAAATTCATGTGACATGCATTTGTCAAAATAATCCTAATGGCCTCTAACCTTACTACAGGGGCATAGGTTTCATCATGGTCAATCCCTTCTGTTGTCCCTTGGCACCAATAAGGGGGGTTGAATTGGTGTATAAAAATTAAAAAAACAAAGAAGAAGGGAAGAAGAATGTGTAGAGATGAGGCAACGATTTATAGTGGTTTGGGTATAATTGACCCTACGTCCACTCCCCAATCTATCAATTGGGTATTTCACTAACTCAAGGTATTTTCAAGCTCACACCCAACTTGTACAACTTATGTTTTGATGGCTCACACACAACCTTACAATAATGTGTTTTTAGGCTAACACAGCCTCACTCAAGTGTTTCACTAGACTCACACTTAAACCTTTCTTGAAGTGTTTTATAGGCTAACACTACAACCTTACAACTTGGTGTTTAATGCTCACACCTAACACTTATAATTTCATAAAGAAAATTGAAGAAAATGAGTAGCAAAAATTGAGAGCTTTAATTACTAGTAATAAATTTCTTAACAACCTTCTCAATGACTGTTTGATGTAGTATTTATGGCCAAACTTCACCAAAGAGATGTTGCAGAACATAGCTCATCAAATCTTTGAGACATGTTTGATAGATTTTGCATTAAATGCTTCATAGTCTCAATTCGCGCTACTACTCATTACTGGTCGCAAAATCCAAATGTTTGAAGAAAAATCTCGTTTGTGTTTAATGGCTAGTCCATATGATAGCTTCTGATTAGTTCATCAGGAAAATATAGCTGTTGCTCTTTTACCTACTTTCATAAGTAGCGGTCGCAATCTTTCTTGTACAGAACGCGACATAGGACATGAATTCGTCTGCCAAAAATGTTTAACTTCTTCTACACAGTTTGCGGTCGCTACCAGCAAGATGCCTTCACAAATTTTGACTTCCAATGGTCTACTGGAACATGTGTCATGTTGTGACTGTGGACTTGCTTCTTTTTTGAGTCACTTCAAAATTTGCGGTCGCGACTAGGGCGTGACACACACTGCGATTTCATCTGTCAATTTTGGACTCTGTCATTTTGATGAATTGCAACTGAGTATGGCTCTGCGATTTCACCTGTTTGCTTTCTAGCAATGCTTCTTCACATATCGCGATTGCGAATACAAAGTAGCGGTCGCGATTTAGAAGTTATTTTTCATACTTGAGAAATTTCGAGCTTCATCCAACTTCTAACTTTAGATAAAACTGAAAGCTGCAAAATAACACTTATTTGAAATATTAGATATGATCAATCTCCTTTATCAAGATCAAAAGAGATCCAATACTTGGGTTAACTACCCTAGTCTAACAATCTCCTCTTTTTGATTTTGACAACTTAGATTGACCCTTAGTAATAATAATGCAGAAAAAATTAGTTGGATTGAAGGTAAAGATTCAATGAATACTTAAGGCAAAAATTTGCTAAGTATATTATTCATTCAAACATAGTGATTCTAAGAAACAATAAGTATATGATGGTCCCCCTCAACTTATGCTATAATTTTTGAGAATTAGATGTTTTTCCTTTTAGGCTTAGGTCATATACACTCTCTCTTCCCCTTTGGCAAGATCAAAAAGAGGAGGAATTAGGGAGAAAGTAAAACTCATGCATAAGTAATAATAAGGAGCAAAAGTAAATATAAAAAGCAATCACATAAGATCACAATATAACAAAGAAAACACTTTTTA
>CATIWR010154102.1:0-26072 GCA_949677035.1 Omphalea diandra
TATAGACATTAATTTTTTAATATAAATATAAAAATATATTTTTTCTCTCTGTGTCTCTCTATTTTTTATTTATTTGATATGATATCATATATATATATATATATATATATATATATATATATATATATATATATATATATATAATAAATAAAAATAAATATCAATTTAGTTATGAATTAAAGATGTTCAAAACTTAAGAAATTAAAATTGAATTATTAATTTATGAATTTATCCAACTCTCTTGTATGAAATAAAAAAATATAAATTTTATTTAATTAAAAATCATTTTAAAAATTAAAATAATATTTATAAAATCTTTTTAAAATAAGTGATTTCAAAAAATTGTACCTTACATATGAGCACTTCTCTTAGTTATTCATTAAAATTAAAATTTATTTTATATATAAATTAAAGTTAACTATTTAACATTTGATATTAAATTATTAATTAATGTTAAAAGTTAAATGTATCATAATTGATATAATAATAAATATACAATTAATTAAGTTATTTATTATTTATTATTATTATATTATATTATTTTTACTATTATATTATTATTATTTATGTTTATATTTCTTCAATCTTAATTTCATTAATATAAGATAAAAAAATAAAAAGAAATTATAAGTTTAAAATTAGATTAATAAAATAGTAGTATGAACGCAGAGTCTAAAATGTCAGGTAAATTGTACATGAAATCACTTAACAATGGGCGTGATTCTATTTTGATCACCGAAAACAAATTTAATTTTGATGGTATTAGAACTATTTTATTAATTATATTATAGTCCAGTAAGCTAAGTTCAGTCAAACAAAATATTTTGGTGCTGATGTGGCATGCGGTGCTGACTCAGCAAGCAAACCCATGTTGCCACATTAGCTTCTTCTAGAAGATGTGGAATACAAAGTTAAAAACTCAAATTATCCCCTTCTTTGAGCTTTCTTCGAAATACAAATCCAAAACGCTGCAGACACCCTAACATAAGTCAACCGACCCTTCCTTTAAAAATGATAAGATAATCGACCGACTTTCTTGACAAATCCTAACATAATCAACCTATTATATACAAACCCTAATGTAATTCTCATTATATACATAACCATGATGGGAGCTGGGTTTCCTTTTTGCAACTGTGGCCGTCAATCAATGTTGAAGACTTCGTGATCTATTTTAAATCTAGGGAGGAGCTTTTTTGGATGCAAGAATTATGGAGTGAGTTATGAGCTTTTGAAGATCTTTAACATCGATGTGATTTACATCATTTATAACATTCTATTCATGTAGGGCCATGGGTTGTATTGTAGATACTTCAAATGGTACAATGTATGGTTGTAGGGGAAGCTTTAATGAATGATAGAGTAAAAGAAGCAATAATGATGCTAATGAAGAGGGCTAAACGTGACGACCTGGACATGGAACTTGAAGCTGCTGGCAAATAGGACCTTGAGAGATGTTGTGGTGAACTTGATATGCCTAGTGCTAAGGTCTGTGTCAATGATGGATGTGCAAATTTGAAAAAAAAAAAAAAAAAAGAGGAGGATTGTTGGGTTTTTGTTGTAATAATGTTTTTGGGAATTAGCATGGATAAGTAGAATTTGGGGATTGAGTGTGGATTACTGTTTATGTGGAATTATGGCTATATGTTTTCATGGAAAAGAAGGGGTTGTAATTGTGGAAGTTGAGGAAAGTTGGGTTGATGGAAGAGGAAGAAGGTTTGTGGAAGTTGGGAAATTTTGATCGAAGAGGAAGAGGTTGCATCCTCTGTAAGATGTACACAAGTGTTCACATAATGACAATTATCATTATTATTATTATTAATCTAAAATTTGGATAAAGATAATATTAATATTGTTATTAGTCTTATTATTATTATTGTTATAAATATGAAACATGTATCAGTAATGCATCGAGATATTATTATTATTATTATTGTTATTATTATTACTAATATGAAATTACTTGGAGGAAGGAAATATTATTATTATTATTATTAATGTGAAATTTATATCAGCAATGATATATATGATTAATTAAATATAATTATTATTATTAATGTGAAATTTATTATTATTATTATTATTATTATTATTAATGTGAAATTATCACAAAATGACAATAAATAAATAATTATAAAAATTATAAAGATATAACAATTGAACATCATCTGCAATTTATATTCCAATAAGTTGAAACCTGCCTGCATATCATCATTTACAAAACCAAAAGCTTGTCAAAGTTTTTCCTATCATCATTTTCGTTGAAACTTATCTACCATAACTAAGAACTACATAAAAAAAATAAAAGTTATATAATGGTAGAAATGGTTCAATGATAAAAATAAAAAAAAGAACAATGTAATGGCAGAGAGTACTTACTAAGTCATATTGTTATAAACCAAAAAACAAAGTTTAAAAATCCAAAACAGCCAAAAGCTTGCCCATTCACTACTTTTTGGTCGTAGAGCTCTTGTAGTTAAAAAAGGTTATTAAGGGGGGCACTGGTTGGAATCCGGTTCCTTCACTGCTCTGTCTCTTCAGGGTGCCCAGATCCAGATCTAGTTGGAATTTGCTTCACTGCTCTCCCTTCTTCTCAGACTTCATCGTTGCTTCAATCATTTGTGCCTTCTTACGAGCTCTGGTAAAAGATTTGGATACACTTGCTGGCACTGATGGGTTGCTCCTCTTCACTTGAACATGCTACCCCTGAAGTACTTGCTTCCTTACTAGTGCTAGCGGTTTGAATTTCTTGGTAATTAGTCTGCACGTTTAAAGTACTTGCTTCCTTACTCCACTTGTGTTGTTTTTCTCAATCTCAGTGAGATTTACAATTTTCTTAAATTTTTTCCTTTTACTGCATAATATATAATTATATATTGATGTCAACAAGATCCAAATATATCAATTATAAACTCCTTACAAATATATTACCTCTTGTTGAACCCATGCATCATACTTATTATCATCATCAATTAGCATTGCTTGTATGAGAGCCTCTGTATCATCACTGCTTCATATATGTGGCTGAGAGAAGAAGTATTTATATGAACTCTTGTCCTGAGACATAGCTTGAACTAGTATGTTCGGTTGTGAATTAAAGATTGGTATATCATTCTTAAGGTTCGGTGAGTGTGGGATCTCACTCTGAGATGCATTTAATATTATGCCATTTAAAACTTTATTGATACCCTATTTTCCAAAATGTCACACATGTACAAAATTAGATTGCAATATACCTATCTATTTCATTACAGAAGTATGCTCAAAATAAAGAATTTATGTTATGAGAGCTTACATCAAGCATCCATTGCATAGTGCATCGTCTGATGGGATTTTGTGATGACTTTTTGGATGATTCAACGGGATTTTGAGAGGTAAAACCTGTTGTTTGTGACTGTCTTCTTAGCAAAAGACCTAACCTGAAAACAAATGTTAGTATTTCAATAATACGTATCATAAAAAATCATAAATCTTATAAATGATCGACACTTACAGGCAATTTGCATGCTTTTTTCTTTTCAGAGTTATTGTGATCTTGAGGTACATCTTTTTTGCAAGTTCTGGTATTGTAGCCAGTCTCACCACAACTAATAATAACTCCTCTTTTTTTTTTGACACTTTTCCCTTATTCAAAGCCCTTTCTAACTCGTCAGCCTCCTTTCTTCTCTATATAGCCTTTCTTTCCTTCTTAGGCCTAGGTCTTTCAGGTGGCAGAATTGGGTTCTCATTACTCACAGGCCACAAATCAATTCCATTAATGGGATTGATGCAATATGAATATTTTTTTCACATAATTTTGAACACTGTAACACTCATTCATATAATCTTATGCCTTCTCATTATTGAGATGAAGGGCAGAGATAACATGGGCACATGGGATTCCATTCAAGTCCCATCTTCTACAACTGCAACTTCCTGCCTCTTTGTCAACCACATACTGACCACCAGGCTCTACAACTTGAATTTTGTTCCCCTCTGACCAAACACTCATACTAATGGCTCCAATCCTTAATCTTGTCTAACTTCTTTTTTATTTTAAGACATAAAGGTCCTTTAGCTTTTTTCATAATATCTTTCTTCCTATGCAACCTCTTCATAAGTTTAGTTCTTATGATCTCCAACATTGTAATTACCCCATTTCCCTTAGCATCAAGAATGTATAAATTAAAACATTCACACATATTATTCAGTAATAGGTCACACTTGGAATGAGTGTTGAAGTGTGACCTAGTCCAGTGTTTGGGTTTAATATTTCCCAAATATCTACATGCATCTACATTTACTTTGTTTATCTCATCTATTGCATGCTTAAACTTCTTCTCATAAGTAGCTCTAGCAGCGTTCAATAGCAAATCCTTCAACCTTCCCCCTAAAATCTTTCCTAAAATTAGTATATATATGTCTAACATAATACCTCTTTTCAGTTGTCGGAAATAACCCATCCATTGCAGGTATTAGATCTTGACCAAAAAATATTTTCATGTATTAGTACCAACACAAAATAAAAAAAAAAAACTAATGTTAAACTGAAAAATGCAATAAAGAAATATAAATAAAGTTGACTTTGTGTCTGTCTGACATAAAAGTCCAATGCCATGGGTTGGATTGTATACCAAGATCCATGCCAAGGAGTGCCAAAGACCAACTCCAAGACTCTTTGTTCTCTTTCCTTACCATAGCCCAACGAAATGGAAATATGCAGTCATTTGCATTAAGGCCAACAACAGACAATAGTTGCCCCCCTATACATACCTTTTAGGAAGCACCCATCCATACTGATTATGGGTCTACATCCTTGTAAGAATGCTTCCTTTAAAGGGGCTAGACAAACATACATGCTGATGAAAACACCCTTCTCAGTCTCCTAGAATTGAATTGTACTTCTAGGGTTTGTTCTCAACAACTCTAACCTGTAATCTTTTATTCTCGTAAATTGGTCTTGTTCATCACTAACTATAATGGTAACTGCTCTACTTTTAGCTCCCCAAGCTTTAGTCCAAGTGATATTAATTTGGAGCTCATCCTTAACAGTTTTTATGAACCCATTTAAGTTTCAAGTTGGATCAACGCTAAAGGTCTCTAAATACTTCTTAGCAAGACCCTTAGGGCTCACATAACTTGTATTGTGATCTTTAGAGCAAGTATGCGTAAAAACAACTAATTTAATTTGGACTGTGTTAAGGTCATTTACCACGTGTAAACAGGACATGCAAAACCCACAACCTTTTTTACACTATGCTCCACATCTTTTACTATCATTAGGTTAAAACCTAATCTGCCATCTATGCTTCATTGCCCATTCTCTAGCAGCTTGTTTAAACTCATCAAAGTTTCTAAATTTCATGTCAAGCTTAAACGTAGGGTCTCTCATATCCCTCTCAACAAGAAATTCAGGGTACCAAAACCTTGCAACCCATTCTCCCCATCATTATCAGTTTTAGATTCACTAAGTAGCTCATTTGAAGTTGCATATGTCTCCCAATCTGTACCCTCCTCATCTACAGTACCTTCCACATCTTTCCCTTTAACTTTATTATTCTTACAGTTCTTCCTAAAAGCTCCTATAAGGATATCTAATTTAATATCTTTATCAATATTCTTCTCAAAAAAATAATCATCATCCTCAAAATCATAATCACTATCTCTCAAATATGTATATGGATCATTGGTGTAATCCCCATCTTCATCATCCTCACTACGCTCCTCATTGCCCTCATCGTTCGCATCCCTCTCAAATTCAGTACTCAAAGTATTTACCTCGAAATCCATCAACAACAGGACCTAATGACAATCTAACTTCAACAGCCTCTGTATCTATCCCCATAACAGGCACATTATCTTTTAAATCAGTTACATATATATGCACAATTTTAATATCCTCTACACTATACCCCATTACTAGCACATCACTGTCAGTTTCTAAATTTTTTAAACTTTCCCTATATATTTGATTTGGTAACATCCATTGGAAGGTCATCCCACCAATTAGATTAATTCTTCTACCATTTTCTTAATTTCTAATATAGATAATCTAACAGAAACCACTCATATGCCCCATTGACCCATGTTGTCCACTATGATGCAAATGAATACTAGAATATTTAGACCCCTCGCTACAATACCAAATAAAAGAGAACAACAACAAATATGTTTAATCAGTAACAATAGTATTCATTTGTTGTCCCCCTAAAATATCAAAAAATAATATATTTCATCATTAACAACAACATTCATCAATAACAACAATATTTGTCAACAATAAAATATCCTATGTCTCCCAAAAACCCAAATCAAACGCAAGCACAACCATAAAATTCACATAGAATCAGTAACAATCCCCCAAATCCCCAAAATCGCATACGAACAGTAGCCAACAGTGGCAATCCCAAAAACCCCAAAATTGCATGCCAACAATAGCAATTCATAAAATCCCCAATATTGCATACCATCAATAGCACTTGTGAAGAAGGAAAGGAATATCAAAATTAACTTTCCATATCCAGGAGGATCCTCATTTTCGTTCCTCTTTAACCAATCCATTCGATATTCTGAAACTCTCAAAACGTAGTTCACTCAAATCTCGAATCTTTTATCTTGCAAATCACTACTACTCTGTCTATGAGCGAGAGAGATAGCACATAATTAAGGGAGAGAGAGAATGCGTGAGGAGGAAAGAAGTAAGAGTAAGAGGTAAAGATGGATGAAAATTTGTCCCCTCCCCTCCCCAATTTTCCCTCACAGACAACATATTCGGGCACAAACAAGAAAGAAATGAAGAAGTACAATCTGATTTTGAGTCAAATTCTTTTGAGGGCAAAACAAGAAGCACAATTGACTAATATGGGCATTTTAGATTTTTTTTCTCTAGCAAGTATGATGAGTTAGTACCGGCATGCCACATTAGCCCTGAAATATTTTAATATGACCAAAATTAGCTTAATAGACTATACTATAATTAATTAAATAGTTCCAATACCGCAATAATCAAAAAAATTTTTTAGGTGATCGAAATAGAATCACACCCATAGTTAAGTGATCTCGGTACAATTTGCCCTAAAATGTCCAACCAATTTTTTGTGCCCAGGACTTGGCGCGCACCTTATTGTTTTTTTGTAACTGAAACTTCATAAATTAAGAAGCAACAGAAACAAGACTCGTATCCAGTTGGAGAATAGCCTGCAACTGAACAGGAGGGCAGGTAGCCGAGTACACGGAAATGAGCCTAACCTAACAGCTCTTGCGAGCTATAATTTGCAGACTGTTGGCCATTCTCCCTTTCAATAAAATAAAGTCATACGAAATTGATTACATTATCGATATTAAGCGTATACAAATTCGCAGACTGTTGGCCACTTTGCATATTATTGAATGTGCTGACAAATTCGCCGTCAACCATTGAAATCTAAGTTGAAATTTGCTTTCCACATCTCCGATCAGAAACCACGTGTATAGTGAATCCACATGGTCCTCTTTTAACACTTTCAGCACTCACATGAGATGAATCCAGGTGTATAGTGAATCTCACTCCATATATGTTGGTGTAAATATATTTGCTATAAACAAGAATTTTTTTGAGGAAGGTATAAACAATAATTTTTCCTACAGACAATCATAAAACAATAGGCAATACGTGCATAAACGACACATATAATATTAAAAAGAAATAATTAAAGATAGTCAATTTTTCATTTAATAAATTCGATTTGAAATTAATCCATCTAAATCTAATTTAACTTTTATCTAACTCATCAGTTGATTCATTTTAATTATTAAAATATTTAAATTAAAATAATAATTTTTTACTTTAAAAATTAAATTATGAATGAACTAACTCAAAATGCAAAATATAATTTGAAATTTTTATATATTGATTTGATAATCCGATTCATCTCACTTGCGATTTAAAATTATTCAATTAAAAAAATGACTCAAATTCACCAAATTCAAAAATAATCCAATTCGAATTTTTTTAATCCATCCAATCTGACCTACTTGTCACTTTTAACTATTCTTCATTAGAAAAAAAAAAAAAAAAAGAAAAACCTCTTCTTGAATGGACTTGGTGGGATGAGACGTTGAGAGGAAAAATAAAGGCGGAGAGAGCTGGAATTCGCACAGTACAAATATGCATGCGTAAGCTTTAGGAAAAAGACGAAAAACTCGAAAATGGATGGATGATATTACGCTGGATGAGAGCCAATACTGCCAGTCGAGGTAATGGCTAGGTTATTCCTTCCAGCCAATAATGGGTTTGCGGTTTTGCACCACAAGCAGTGCCTGTCCCGTGCTCAATGAGCTAAGTAAGTTCACAAAGATGTGAAAGAACTTTAGCTTTTGACGGAGAACAGAAGAAAGATCGTTTGTGGATGTTTGTATGAGAAAAGATATACGCATATATGTCTGACTTAAGGCTATTCATAATGAAATGTAACCAAATTAAATTTCAATAAAAACTATAAATTAAAACTTCATTTGATCACATTAAAAACCCATTGTTTCAATGTTTTCATGCATTTGGCGGCTAAATCATAAGCTTTATGCCAATTGTTTGAAAACGACAAATTGCTCGTTTAATCTAAGAAACTGGCAGTTACAGATTGAGCGACAGAAACACTAATTTTTGTTTGTTTGTTCTACTTCTATAACTTATATTTGTGTTCAGATTCAGTATTCTTGATGGATTGGTGGTTAATTACAAGAACACGCAAGACAGAATATTATAAATTAAGCAATGTTTCGCCAAAAAGAGAACATCATATTTAGCTCAAAATCCTACTACGATAAGGAGCAATCATTTCCTACTTTTCTGCTTCGTCAGCCAATGAAACTTTGCTCAGTCTGGTGGGTAATGCCCTTGCATCACAGTTTCTGACCATTCTGCTTCGACCCCGTCTACTCAAACCATGTAGCGCCCTATGGGCAAGGGCTTTTCCGAAGCGCGGTGCAGTGGATCCCTTGCACGTATCAGAGGATTCTGTAGAGTTCTCTTCGTTGCTGCTGTCATTTTGGGTGTGTAAGAGCTCATCATTGGCTTTCTCAGTTGCCATCTCTCTTTATCTGTTGATGACAGGAGACAAGGATTCTATGCAATAAACAACAAGCGGGTAGTCATTTATAGAATGAAAATGACAAGATTGTGAACGTATAAACCTTTTCTGATTTCATATGTTCAAGATTATGGCATTGGAATCTGAAGCTGGCAAAGTTTTAGGGCAAAGGTGTTTACGGCCGAAAGGAAGTTCCATGCTAGAAATTTTGTACCAAACATAAACGTATCTTTGATAAGAAGAAACTACATATGCCAAAGCAGCCACCTTTGATCTGCACAGCGATTATTCTCAGCTTAATTGTACTTTTACCCCTTCATTCTTCAATTACATAGACACTAACCGACCTTTGGATATTTCAACCACTTCTCTTTTTTTCCTTTTTCCCTATTTTATCCTCTTGCGTGTTTAGATTTATGCGAAATGTTCAATACCCAATATTTACCCATTTACCAATTCGAAAGAGAGGAATAGGAAATAGCGGGCCCTCCAATCACCATAATTCCCTTTACAACATGGAAAACTGTGTCGATAGCTTCATGCTTACGAACAGCTACATACTTGCTTTTAACAGCTATTGTCTATATGGAGCTAAGGGCAAATGAGAAAATGTAGCTCATCTATACAAGTTCTTTTTCATGGTGATTCCCAAAGTTACTTGAACAATATAAGTGCAATAAAAAATCAATTTGATGTGCACGCAGATTGATTGGATGCCTGAGAAACTCGGGATATTTCTCATCAACAAGGGGAAAAAAGAAATACTTTAGATGTTATGGGTCCTCCAGTCTCAACCCAATGCCTCATCTCACTCACAATTTTTTCTTATCTTTTTTTTTAAAAAAAAAAATCCGATACATAAATATCAGAAAATGGCAGTAGGGTACTAGTCTACTGCCATACTCTGCATCGCCCATTAAGAACACTAAAAGCTACAACATTTAACTTTTTGTCTTTTCTAGCTGAAGGGAATTACTTGCTTGTGAAACAATCACAAAATATTTCTAGTCTCCATGCAGCCACTAAGTAAATCTAGCCTTTATCTGAAACATAGCATGTTTGGTATAAACGAATTCTATAATTTTTATAGAATTCATTTATAAATCCACATTTTGTGTATTTAGTATAAAAAAAATTACTTGCAATTCAATTACATTAAATCTTTAGAATTGATTACAGATAAATCTATTTCTATTCAATTTGATAAAATTTACAAATGAATTTTAAAATTGCAAATTTTTTTCTCATTATGACAAACATACCTTTAATTAATATACGATTTTCACTTTACTTTCTCTTGTCCACTTTATTTCTCTCAATCTCTCTCCTCTTTTTTCATTCTCTCTCTAATCTCTCTCTTTTCTTTTTGTCTTCTTTTATATTTGTAAGAATTTGAAAAATATAACACACATATTTTTATAAAATAAAATATTTTATAAAATTCTATACTTAAACTAAACACAAAATTCATTTCATTTGATATGAGTTCTATTTTTATTTTGTAGTATATTAAAGATAGAAATTCACTTGCAAAAAATTCTATAAAAAAAAATCATTTGCAAATAAAATGAATTTTAAATTACAATTAAATCAAACACTATGTTACACAAAGTAATGATCCCAACTAAATCCATGCAAAGACTCCTAACTGTAGAATAATGTTGGAAAATTAAGGTCATAACAGATTTCTTAGGCTCTAGGCTATTATTTGTGTCCCTGTACAAATCTTAGAGGCAATAATTTCTAAGCATTAGAGCTCATTGGTGGCCGCCACAATGATAGCCAAATACAAAGCTTAGTTCTTAAGCTTTATAATCAATCAAAATTGAAGCAAGAAAATCTTTAAAGTAATCCTCTAGATACCAGAAAGCAAATCCCAATTCCATTAGGGCTCGAAGGTTTTGAGGGACTAGGATCACTACCCTTTTATTGTGTCACCTACCCGTTGAATAGATACTATCTAGGGAGGAAGAGCAATGTTTTTAAAATGAGATTGGTCAGCTCAATAATAAATAAAATTCAAAAATACTATTAAAATAGCTTTAAAAATAAAAAAATGAAAAATATATAAATATATTCATAAAAATTAAAATTAAAAATAATATTGAAAATCAATCGGACCAAACTGAACCAGTCACTAGTCCCATTTTCAGTTTTATCAGTCTAACCGGCTAGTTCGGCCCATTTTTTAAAACATTAACGAAGATAGTGTTAAGGGGCTGATGACAAGAAGGAAATCTTATTATTTACAGGCAGCACGTATGCCAAAGTGTATTGAGTATGCATAAGAGATCACAATATGCCCAACAACAATTTGCAGTATGCACAATGAACATGCAATATTTACCTGGCTGCTACAGTTTTACATATATGCGTTTCAAGTGCAGTAAACCGGCAACTAGGCCCCAAAATAAGATTTCCACAATCACAAAGGCTAGGGTGCCCCACTTCTCTGAATGCAGCATGCCCCGCAACACTGATTCTGCCACATCAACCTGAAAGGCATATTAGTCAAGTCACTCTAAACTGTATCAAGCACCAACTAACTCTGTTATCTTCTTGGCATCTTCAGTATAAGGCCAAAATATTTCCTCCACCAAGTTAACTAAAATAATCACTCACTTGTTACCACACCTGATGGATGATGATCACAACCATCTTTCTTGAAGTAACTATATGGAACCATTTTTATTATCTCCAACACGATGGGAAAGGGTGCCCAGAGACAGAGAAAGAGAGAGAGAAGGAAGAAAGAGGGGGGGAAGGGGGAGTTGTAGAGGGAGGTGGTGGAAGAGAGAAGTGCCAGATTAGCAGCCAAAGGAAAGAGTAAAGGCCTCACCAAGTTGTTTTCAGGCGAATGGTAATAGAAACCCTGCAGGGCTGCTGGGAAAAGATCACAGGCAGCCAAAGCATAGATAATAAGTGCATTCATTCCCATCCACTGAAGTATCACCGTGGGCTTCCTAAAATGCTTGATGTCAACCTGCACCAGATAATTGTTCAGTAGGAAAACATAACAGCTTTCTAAGCATCCATAAACCTAGCCTCTTATTCTTCACAATAAAACAATCTCAGTGGATAAAGGATAATAGGCACAGCAAGTAGTAAACAGATTTTATGAAGTTGCAATTATAACTCTAATTAACTATCATGCATTGCTCAAACAACCACACCCTCCTCAACACCCCCCCCCACCCCCCCCCCAAATCAACAGTTTAACCTCTGTTCTTCATTTCTTCTGGTCAACAGGCTACTCTTTAGAAATTAATACTACACTTAAAATTTGAAAATTGAGATGAAGTGTTCTTCTGTCAATGATTTAAGATTGCTACGTTGTCTATAGCAGCATTGTGTGGGGAGTGAGATGGGGCATAAATATCAGCAGCACCTATGAGAATCGAGCATAGATTTAGCAAGACCATGAATATCATTTTCTTCATTAAACTATAACCATTGATGGATTGCCTCTTCAAACTTGCATTTAAACCTGCAAGAACTTGTTATGCAGCCAAATCTTCTCAAAGCAAAAGTAGAAAAACATCTCTGATAACTAATCCCATTACAATGTGGGATTAAGAGTAACTCTTCACTAAAATTTGCCAAATTCGCATAAAATTTACTATGGTCTGCACTTAGAGAGCTAAGAAAGTAACTTTTCACTGTATGAAAAACCAAATTTATCAATTCTCATAATGTTGAAGTAAAAGAAGTGCTCAGAAGTTACTACTAGAAAATTCAAACCTATATTTGTTCTATTGGTATTAAGCCACCAAAAATATCTGAAAAGACTATAGTTAAAAATATATAACTCTTCCACTCACAACTGAAAAATGAAGCTCCATGAATTTAATCCAAATATTTTTTTGAAGATTTTCTGGTTCCCGGTTCGATCAGTTCAATCGATCCTGTTCAATATAGTTTTTTTTTTTTTGAAAAAATATATATAAATAACACTTAAAAAGTATTTAAAAAATTAGAAAAAATATATAACATAATAAAGTAACCAAAACTATTTTTAAAATTTAAATTTGAGTAAAATAGTATAATTTTTTAAAAATTTAAATTTTTTTACAAAACAACGTAGTCCTAGGTTGACCAGTTTGATCCAGTTTCCAGTTTTGGGCTATTTTCCCGGTTTTGACCAGTATTTCAGGTTACCAGTTTTTAACACTGAACTAGTCTAAACCATTGGCCCGTTCCCCTTTTTACTGGTCTAATCCGGTTCTGAAAACATTGGATTAAACAGTATGTGAAGCATAGAACTGCCTCTATCGCATTAAGCCCATTGAACTATTAAAATCTCCAAACCTAAGTGGTTTAGACCCAAATGATCATTGCTCCTCGTCAAATACCTCGTAACAAATAAAGAAATCAGTCAATTCAGTATCACGCTGTATTTGTCTATTAACTAGGAATCTAGCAATGATAACTCCATATATATATATATATATATAGACACACACCTAAAAATATATATAAGTAGAACAATGAACTTACTACATAAAAGATGATGGTTAAAAGCAAGCCTGATGCTCCTGCCGTGACGCACATATAGCTCAAAGTATACAGTGGTTTAGAAAGAGGAATGCCTGAAAGATTCACAAACACTATTATGAGGAAACTACGTGTATCTCCTCAAGAAATCATGAACATGCAATAGATTCTGTTAATGAGTAATTACCAAGCAATTTCAGAAGATATCCAGTAATCAGCAAAGAAAACGAAGACATTGACCACAAAAGCACCCTCTGCATATGGTCCTGCAGCAAATGAGCATAGCATATATTACCAACAGAATCCATCAAATTGCATCAAGACATGATAAAAGAATACAAAACAATTAGCTTGTAGAAACACAAATATTCCATAAAACAAGAAGTAACATACCTTAAAATGAGCAAGTATATGCCCAAAATGCAGCCCCAAAAAGCATGTAACAGTAGCCATCAAGGAACTGAAAATTTTTGTCCAGCAAAACAATTAAGTAAATTAAAATGTCTGGAATAGAAACGATAAAAACTGATAATGAAAAGCATTTAGTTTGCCAGAAAATGAGGTTAATGACATGACACTTGAGTAATCAATATTATTGAAAGATTTATTGGGCAATTAATAAGCGTCCAATAGGCTCACTTAATCCACATATATTGAACTTTTATGAAAATTAATTTCTTTCATTTCATAATCATTTGAGTATGCAAACAACAAACTAGATATCCGCATGTTTGCTCATCCATAAACTTCATTTTCAGGTTTCTTCTCAAATGAAAGTCAAAATTTAGAAAATAAGTTGATAATGGTTAGTAAATAGTAAAGAGAAGACCGTTAAGGAACAGAGAAGACAAATTGCCAACCTTAACATGCCCTCAGGATCAAATGGAGCAAGGCACCATATAGGTGAATTTGGTGGCAAAGGTCCATAGTCGGGAGAGTTAACACTACATTGCTGTGAGAAAAGTTAAGGTCAAGGTCCTTCACAAAGGAAATAAAGTGACAGCTAGAGCATAACCCAGAGAATCACCTTTGTTCTTCTGTACACAGGACGCTGATATAGATGATTTTCACCAAGAAAGAATCGATCAATCAGGCCGACTGCATTACAAGGAGGTTCAAGACTTCCCCTCACTCCACAAATCACCTAGAAATCATGAATATTGGTTTAATTCAGTTCCATAAGATAGAGAATACTCTGAGATAGTAGAATCAGAGTTTCATATTAGCAAGAATTGGACTAAAGAAAAAAATAGCAACACTACAAGCAATCTCTGGGCAATCATGAATCATTTCTGGCATGACTCTGTTTAGAAGCAGTCTATCAAGGTGTATCCAGAAAGTCATATAACAGAATATATACTGATGTCCAATCATTTCATGATGGATAATGTGGATTTGACACCATTGAATTTAGATAGTAACTGAAAATTGATGATTCAACTCACAGTTTGAGTACCAGATCCATAAACAAACTGATTCATGCTCGGATGTTCAAATTCCCAATTTGGAACATAAATACCATACAAGAAGCACATGTACAATGAGCATAGTAAGAAAGAAACCACCCTGCAAAACAAAGCAAAGTTATAGACTTTCAAAATATTAAGACTAACAAGGAAGATATGTACTTACAACTTCATTATCTTAGTTAACTCAAAATTAAAGTGTAAATATATTAATTCACTAAAAAAATGGATTATCTTTTGTGTTGCTATTGATGTGAATAAATGTCTCAAAAATTTATTGATTTTAAGTTCGCAATAAAATAAACCTAGATTGTAAGTACAGGGTCATAATAAACCTGACGGTTACAAACTTAAGAAAAAAAATTGTTATAGAAAAAGCACATGTAATCCATTTCTTCTTCATAAAAAAGTCATGGTTAACAATACTGATAACTTCCAACATATAAGCTGCTGCAATAACATGGTGTTTGGACAAATGGGTTTGATAATATATTATGCTACTAATCTATAAGTTTATAGCTATCATGTTTGGAGCATAGAATTTTATGAAATTCATTTACAATTCTGTTTCTAATACGTCTAGAATCCAATTATGAATTTGTTTTTAATTCCACAATTTTAATTCTATGAAATTCATTACACTTGGAATAAAATCTAGAAAAATTTATGGAATGCTACAATGAGTCATAAACTTGGACTACAATAATCCTGCATAAACTCATTAATAATCTCTATCCTCACTAACCATCTCTCTCTCTCTCTCTCTCCAAATATAAAACTGAAATTCTAGAACCCATTGTTTAGTATGCCAAATATTCATTTGCAAATGAATTATTGATCAATTTCATTTGCATTTTTTTAGGATTCATTTTGTAGATGAATTTTCTGATAGATTTCATTAACATGGAAATGGGTTACATGTTCAATTCATGCCAAACTTAGCACAAAGCAAATTCTGCAAACCCTAATGAAGCTTGAATCTCTCTTCCTGTGACAGAGCCTGCTTGCTGTAAATAGCAAAAGTACTAGAAATAGTAAAATTCTAAGTAACAGAACTAACCATTGTACATAGTATTTCTTCACAAAAGCCAGAGGTGAGTCAACCATGATATGGTCCACAAGCCAGATCTCTGACATTGAAGCAAAAAGATATCCTATTGATATCCTCTGCAGATTATAAAAGCACATTAGCTTGATAGGGGGGGGGACCGCCTATCTGATATATTAGTTCACATATAAATTTGTTAACGATAAAAGAATCATCACTTATCAGATCAAACAAGACATTGGAAATAACAGTAATATAATGAAATGTTTCCAATGCAGAACATCTACAAATAATGAAGCTCTATATAAATCAAAGCACTCTCCCATTCAAGCATGTTTAGCCACTAGTTCATGTACTCAAAACTCACTTAGGTGCCTGATTAATCTCTTACAACCCATTGAACCATCTTCATCACGTCAAAAGACATTTCAATTATAAGTTAATCCATATCAATCCACAAATTCACATCTGCTAAGCCCGCATCTAAAGATTCTAAACCTACCATGTGTAAAGTCAGTTACTAGTCCAGGAATCAAGAGTTGAGCAGCATAGAGCACCAGCATCAAGATCCCAAAGGACTTGTAATAAAGCAGTGATCACACCAGCATAAACTGAGCCAATAAGAATCACAAACTTTATGTAACTGATAGTTTAGGAATGTTACCTGTAGTACACCAAGCCAACGTATCTTGCCCAAATCAACACCATATGTTAAATGGTTACGCCCATGGAAATACCCACCTAGTCAAATTGCAACAAGAAATGCAGAGGCAAATTCCAAATGCAGAACGTCAATAAGTGAATGAATATATGATCAACTCCCTTAATCAAAATAAGCAATTGGAAAAATAAAGCACATGAAAAAATTCAAAATATCTATTATATTAAAATCTGAAAACCTTGATTATCAAGATTGGAAACTTTCATCAGTCACTTGATTCCCAATGGCAGTAAATCATGATTCGGCAGAGCAGATAGAACCCTACCTTGCAACAATAAACCCAACAGAAACAGTTTAACGGTCCTCAGCATGACTTTCTTCGTTGCCACCGATTTGCTAGATATTTTCTGCATAATATCGTGACCATGACTAAAAAAAATCAAATGACTTGCTCCACTGCTAAATATATAAATAGACACTAGTCTCATCACATATCACTGCTTACACTTTCTAAATTAACCATTTTCCACAGCTAAATTGACCTAAACCGTAGCATTAAAGACTCTCCATCCTAAAACACAATTTTAGTAATCCTAAAACTGAACAAGAGGTAGAATAGAAATTCCTGACCTTAAACACCAAACCGATAGAAACACCGACACCGAAGAGGAAAAACGGCATGACGAAATCTGCTACTGTCACACCAAACCACGGGGAATGATTAATTGAAGGAAAAGCTCCTCCAGCATCGTCAACTAAAATCATGAGCTGTAATATTAAACTAAATCAGAATAAAGCAGACGAGAAAGCAATATTGAACTGTTAGGGATTGAGATATTAGGGTCCATACGGCGACGGTGAGTCCACGGAAGACGTCAAGAGATACGAGCCGTTGATTAGGTGGTGGCTGTGGCAACGGTGGTTCTGGTTCGTTGGATGATAAGGAAGGAGTGATTTCTTGTTCGTGGCCACCGGAAGGTGGAGTGTCGCCGTGGAGAAGGGGTTGCCGTTGTTCATCTTCTGTTATTGAAATCAGAGTTGACATTGCTCTTGCTATGCACGGTGAGGCTTGGTTTCTCTTCCGTTTGTCCGTTTTATTTTTTAAGTTTTGTCTCTGTCGTCGAAGATCGAACGATATCTAGTGTTCGTGCCATACTTTTCTTATTCTGGTTTATTTTGACCAGTCGTGATGTTACCGCCACCTTTATTGTTTTTAAATTTATTCTCTATCGTCCAAAGTCAACAACTACTGTACCCTAATACAATACGGTATAGAATATCGCACTATTTACATAAATTTTATTTCTTGTGACTTTAAACACCCTTCTTCGATAGAATTTAAAACTTTTTTTCTCCCCCGGTTTTGTAGAGCAATTTTCTTCTCTCATCTAGGGTTTCTAGGTTTAGAGTCTTCTTCCTCGTGGTTCTTTTCGGTTCTCGTTCATGAATATTCTCTCGTTTGTGGAGTTTTTTGGCTTTAGCATTACTTGTTCTTTTTAGGACGAATGGTGAAGGATCTTGAGGATTTATGGCAAAAACTCAAACTGACTGAAGAGGAGGAGGATGGCATAGTTTTAGAGGATTTGGGATCGCAAGGCCAGCATCAAACGTCCCAGCCTTGACTGGTTGGCAGGTTAATCTCACTGAAACCATATAGTCTCAATGGGTTGAAGAGTGCTTTGGTGTGTGCATGGAAAACTCTTAAAGGATTCAAGATAGCTGCTCTCTCTAAGAATTTGTTTATATGGGACTTTGACTCAAATCTGGACAGTAGCAGGATTCTTAAAGACGGTCCTTGGCACTTCAATAAACAACTTCTCATTCTTGCAGAAATTCAAGGAGATGAATAACCTTCAAATATGTGCCTCAACCATTGCCCATTTTGGGTTCATGTTTGTGATTTACCTATCAATTGCAAAAGCAAGGAAGTGTTTAACAGTACAGCATCTAAGGTGGGGACTATAATAGAGAATAAGGAGGACGATTTTTCTATGGGAAGTAAGTTAGTTCGGGTCCGGGTGAATATGGATATGACTAAACCCATTAAAAAAGGATCGATGATTATGACTGGAAAAGGTGAGAAAGTTTGGGTTTATTTTTGTTTTGAGAAACCTCCTAACTTTTGCTACCATTGTGGTATCTTGGACCATGTAATTGATGTGTGTGAAGCACATCGGAAGGATTTAGTAGTGCGTTGGCAGTATGTCCCTGCCTTACGTACATCACTTGTGAAATCATGGTATTTAAATAAGGAATCTCCTTCACAGGCTTGAGCATCTACCATATCACAGGCATGCAACAGTATGATTTCTAGTGTGATACATGAGCCGAATTCGACTAAGAAACAAATGGTGCTTGGTGTTAACCCCTCCATGCAGTGTGTTAAAACTACAAACTTGGACTCGTTTGGTTTGGTTAGTGGAGACATCAACCAAGCGTTGAATTGTTCCCATGAAGAAGATATGGTTTCCGATAGTGCAACTAAAATAAAGAGCACTTATTTGGTGCTACTTGAAGGAAATTCTCCACCTACTAAAATAAAGAGCACTTATTTGGTGCAACTAAAATAAAGGACTTGAATGTCATGAACTGAGCAATAAGGGTACATGGAAATGACAGAGTGCAGCAGGCAAGGGTATCTTAATTAATGTAAAAATGCTGGATTGTTGTGATAAGCAATGAGATATGGATCTTGATCCCAATTTGAAGAAAACTAAACTAGTATGGGAACACCTTGTAATTCAGATTCTAACTTAGTGGCGGTGACTGGTCAACAGTCCCACCGATTGGGATGAAAATCATAAGTTGGAACCTCCAAGGGTTGGGCAACCTTTGGATGATTCGTGCACTGACTCACTATATTGGTGAGTTTGCCCCGGATGTGGTCTTATCTAATGGAAACTTGTCTGTTTGAGAGGGAGGCAATGGGACTAAAAGGACGTTTTCTAGGTTATAATTTATTTTTTGTGGATGCAATTGGATGGTATGAAGGGTTGTTATTGATGTGGCGAAAAGAAATTATTCTAGGTGTGTTGAGTTTTTCAAGTCATCGTGTTGATTTTTTGGTTACATAGGGTGATGGTAGCATCTAGAGGGGTTCAAGTATTTGCGGGTGGGCTGAAGATAAGCATCGAAATTAAGCTTTATTAAGACAACTGTGTGTTCTTTCAAATGAACCTTGGGTGCGTTTTGGTGACTACAATGAAGTGTTATACTAACGAAAAGCAAGGGGGTAATCCAAAGGCCTCTCGGGTGATAGAGGCTTTCAGGAAAGCACTTGGGGAATGTAGCTTAATTGATTTGGGTTTTTCCGGGAGTCCATTTACTTGGTGTAATGGTAGAAATGGTAGTGGAATGGTACAGGAACGGTTGGATAGATTTTGTGGAACGTTGAGATGGAAGGAGAGGTTTGAATCGTTCCATGTTAGCCATATTTATAGGGTAGCGTCTGATCACTGTCCTATTATGTTGGAAATATAGTACACTAATGCTAGAGCAGTCAATAGAAACAGACCTTTTTATTTTGAGGCTAGTTGGATTCAGGAGGCATCCTGTGAAGATGTGATTAGAGAGGCATGGCATAAATGTTGTGACAGGAGGGACAATATTGTGAACAAGATCAAGGGTTGTGCAATGGCTCTAAAAAAATGGGATCACAAGGGTTTTGGAAAGGAACGTAATAATTTGAAGGGGAAGATGAAGGAGCTTAGTAGAATAAGGGACGGGATGCTTATTGGTGTTGATCCAACACCTTGTTTTTGTGTTAGAAAAGGAGGTTCAGGAGGGTTTTATCAGGACGAGATTTTTTGAAGACAGAAATCTCGAGCAGTGTGGTTAAAGGAAGGGGATCAAAATACAAAATTCTTTCATTCTAAGGCATCAGAACGAAGGAAACACAATCGAATTGATTAGATTCAGAATAATGAGGGAGTTTGGGTGGAAGAGGATGAGGCAGTGGCTACACTGGTGGTACAGTATTTTGAAAAGCTTTTTTCTACTTCCCATTCATCTGGAATTGAATGAGCAATTGATTCCATGGACTCCACATTGACTGGGGATATGATTGAGTTCCTTCAGTAACCATTTGTAAGTGACGAGGTCGTAGTTTTTAAAGCAGATGCATCCTCTGAAAGCTCCAGGTGCTGATGGTCTGCCTGTTCTATTCTCCACTTCCTTTTGGCATATTATAGGTTAGGATGTCATCTCTTTTATATTGTTTGTCTTTAACTCTAAAGTCAAACTTCCTGAGTCTGTTAATGATATGCATCCCATAAGTTTCTGCAATGTCCTCTACAAATTAATTTTAAAGGTCCTTGCTAATAGATTAAATAGTGTTTTGCCTTTTATAATTAATAAGTCCCAAAGTGCATTTGTGCAGGGCAGGTTGATAACAGATAATTTTTTTTCATTCCATGAAGCATCATACTAAAGGGAAAAAAAGGGTACTTTTGCTTTTAAATTGGATATGAGTAAAGTTTATGATGGGGTAGAATGATCTTTCATTGACAAAGCATTAGAAAAGATGAGATTTCCTTTTTTATTTTGTAAACTGATTTTCTCTTGTATATCTTCAGCTTCTTTCTCTTTTTGGTGAATGCAAGCCCGAAAAGACTAGTGAGACGGAGTAGGGGAATCGGCAAGCGGACCCTATCTTGCCTTTTTTTTTTTTTTACTCTATGCATAAGGGTTTTCTTCTTTGCTTAGGCAAGCTGTGGCCAAAAATGAGTTATTTAGAGCTAAGGTATGTCGTAATGGTCTGGAGCTTTCATATCTTTTTCTTTGCAGATGATAGTATCATCTTTGTCCGGTCTTCAGTTGCGGAATGTGCTAAAATTAAAGAGATCTTGGGATTCTATGAGGAAGCAACAGGCCAGACAAACAGTTTTGAGAAATCAAAGATATCTTTTAGCTTTAATGTTCCCCAATAAGCCCGCCAATTGATACAAGCTAATTTAGGAGTTCAGGTTATGGATAAGCACTCAAAATATCTAAGCCTCCCCACTCGTATTGGACTATCGAAAAACAGGTGTTTGCTTTTATTAAAGAAAGGATTTGATAGAAGCGTAAAGGAAGGAAACAACTCACATTATCTAAGTTAGGAAATGAGGTAATTATAAAATCTATTGCCCAATCAATTCCTAATTACATTATGAGTATTTTCCCATTACCTGCTACATTGTGTGAGGAAATTCAAAGTATAGTGGCTAATTTCTAGTGGGGGAGAAGCGAGTAAGGCCGAAAATTCATTGAGTCGCATAGGAGAAGCAGTGCATCTCTCAAAAAAAGGATGGATTAGGTTTCCGAAGCTTCAAAATTTCAATTTGGCACTTTTCGGGAAACATGTTGGAGATTGGTAATGAACTCGAATTCGCTTTGTTCAAGAGTATTGCAGGTTAAATATTTTCCACGACAATAATTTTTGCTTTTGAAGCTCAAATTCTCACCTAGTTTTGTTTGAATGAGTATAACGGAAGCCAAAAGCTTGATGGAAAAAGGTGGATGTTGGAGAAGTGGAAATGGCCTTTCGGTACGAATTTGGAAGGATAATTGGCTTATCGGTGCAACTCACATGCGTCCGTTACTGCCTCGATTTCTTCTTGATGATGCTGTGGTGAACTATTTAATAGATTTTAAGACGTTGTCCTGGAACATTGATGTTTTGGAGCAGGCTTTTCTTCCCTTTGAAAGATATCTCATTTCTGAAATTCCTTTGTCACCAAGGATGCCACAAGATGTTTTCTTCTGGTCTCATTCACGGAATGGTATATATTCGATTTGGTCTGGTTATCATCTGCTTCAATCAATCACCAATGAGAATGTTGATAGACCTTCTTCTTCTATTGTCATTGATGTAAAGTGGAACAAGATCTGGACAGCTCATGTACCTAATAAGTGCAAGCACTTCATATGGAGGATGATTCACAATTCTTTACCTTGTAATGTTCAGCTTATCTCTCATAGGGTTAATATGTCAGTTGCATGTGCTAGGTGCAAGCCATGATGAAACTATTCTGCATATATTTAAAGATTGCCTATGGACCAGAGGTGTGTGGTTGCGTTCCCCATTAAGACTTAAAACAGACGTTATCCGGGCTTCGACAATTCTGGAATGGTGGACCTGGTTGTGTAATATACTTCCTCCAGCCTTGTTGGATCTTGCTATGATGGTTATATGGCAGATTTTGTGTGAACGCAACAAACTGGTTTTTGAAGCTGTAGATTTCAGTTGTGCTGTGGTGGTTTTAACGGCATCTCGGCTACTTCATGAGTTCCAATCAGCTCGTTTCTCAGGTGGTGAACTACTTGGAGGCTTGTCAGTTTCTGTTGCTGATCAGGTTTGGAAAACTCCTGGATTAGGTTGTGTTAAGAAGAATATTGATGCTTGTGTAGTGGTGAAGGGAGGTCGTGTGGGTGTGAGTGCAATTTTTCGAGATAGAAATGGTGATGTGTTGGCTTCCATGGTGAGATGAATCATGCTAAGTGGGACGTGGCTCTGGCTGAAGCAAAGGCAATTTTGCTGCTGTATGGAAGTTGTTAGGAATTGTGGTTTTCTGCAGTTGGAAGTGGAGTCAGACTGTTTGATGGTTATCCTTGGCTTAAGGAGTATAACACCATATTGCACCCCTTTGGGTCTAGTTCTTGATGATATCAGGAATATGGTTTGGCAGTTTCACTTTGTTTCTTTTAATCATGTTGGTAGGGACGCAAATCAAACAGTTCATAACTTAGCAAAGTGGGCTCTTAGTTTAAATGTTTTGGCGATCCTCATGGAGGATGCACCTGATTCTGTTGCACCTTTTGTAATTCAGAATTGTTCCTTTTCCACTGTTTAATGCAAGCAGTAGTTTTGCTTTCAAAAAAAAAAAAAAAACACCTTTCTTCCTTTCTCTCCTCTCTTTTCTTTATTTTTATATCATTTGCTATCTTTGTTTATTTGTATTTTTTTTTTTTTTGGACAAAGAATCTACTCTCTTTGTTATTTCATATGTTATTTGTGGAGTAAGACATAAGAAATAATCGATTTTTAGTTTTTTAAGACATAAGAAATAATCAATTTTTAGTTTTTTCTAAATTTATTTATTTTTTATGTGGTGTTCATCTTAAGATATGAAATCCATTTGAGAGTCTAACTTACTTTGACTATTAATGATACTAATATAAAATTGAATAAAAATGCATAACTTAAACTTTGAGTGATATCATAAAAAAATAAAAAGTTTAAATTTATTATTATTGTTGTTATACAATTTTAATAGTAAAAGGTGAAAATAATATTGTCTATTTTTTTTTGTTAATAAGCCTTTGTGGTTTAAATTAATTTTGATTGGTCATAAGTTTTTTTTTTTTTATTTCTCTGGAGATTCCTTATTACCTTCTTTTATCATAATGTTTGGTTCAATTCTAATTCATTTGCAAATAGATTTCATATAGAACTTATTATAAATGAATTTTTATATATGGTATACCATAAAAAAAAAAATAGAATTCATTTCAATAGATTTTATGCTTAATTTAAATATAAAATTCAATGAAATATTTTATTTTTATAATAATATCTTTGTGTTATTTTTTTAGAATAATATATTTGTGTTGTTTTTTAAAATTTTTATAAATAAAAAAAGAGATAAAGAAAGAAGAAAGAATGAAAAAAGTATGAAAAATAAAAACAAAAAAAGGAAGGAGGAAGAAAAGTGAATAATAATAACATTTTAGTTAAGGGTGTTTTTGGTATAATGGAAATTATATTTTTAGAATTTATTTAAAAATGATATTCAATTTAATAGAATTTGGTTTAATTATAATCAATTTGAAGATTTTCATGAAATAAAATTTTAAATGAATTTTTAAAAATTTATACCAAATACACAAAATATCGATTTATAAATAAACTTCATAAAAAATATAAAATTCATTTATACTAAACACACTTTACAACCTATTTGAAACAAATCATGCGAAAAAGAAAAGAATTGATTTTTATTAATATAATTCATTCACTTTAGTAATATAACCTTTTGCTAACTCTTAAATTTATAAAATGATTAATAAATTTTTTAAAATTTTCTTATCAAATCATTTATTTTCTAAATTAAAGAATTAAATTCTTTTAAATATAATATTTTCAAATAAGAAATTTCAATAGAATTTAATTCATTTATTTCAAAATTTGAATTTCTAAATAAGACATACATGTTTTATTTTTTTAAATGAACAAATACATAATTTAATCTTTGTACTTTTCTAAATTAGTATATTGACTCTCTAATCATTCATTTTCACCTATATAATACAATTTCTATTTTTACTCTATCAAACTCTTAAAGTTCCTGATGTAATTTTCATTTTTAATTTTTTAATTATATTTATATTGCAATTACAATCTAATGCATGTTTAATTTTTTTTTCCCTTTGTTCCTTATCTATTTTCTTTTAGATGTCGCATAACAATAAGTAAAAGACGTTAAAGAGTCAAATATAAATGGAGCTAATTAGTTAATTTAGTTTATATAATTATTTATAATACAAATAAAAAGTAATAGAAATTAAATATTATATCTATTAACGTCCATATGTTTATTTTTTTAACCTTCCAACGAGATGATAAAGAATGAAAAGAATTATTTTAATTAGTCAATACCAGTTAACTTTTATTTATTAAAGATTTTTTGAATACAGTAAAATTAATTAACCTATATTCTCATTCAATTTCATACATGTTCATTTGTCTTATTTAACTTCCATTTTCATCCGTTATCAAAAAAAAAAAAAAAAACCTTCCATTTTCATCCTAAAATAAGTTTCGAGTAAGGGTGAACTCGAACTAATCTGGACCGAAATTTTGAAAAATGAAATGATTAGAACAAAAACTAATTACTTGAAGGACCGAAACTGAATTTAACTAAAAATTCGTCCAACGTAGTTTTTGATTCTTAATAGTTCTTTATTTTTGATTTAATTCCTATTCAGACCTAAATTTTTTATTTCATAATTATAATTATTTTAATTTATTTTATTCATATAAGCTATCCTTGTAAATATTATAGAATATATTATAACATAAAATTATTTATTTTCAATATATAAAATTAATAAAAATATAATATTATAATTATAAAAAGAATTATATTAATAATATCCAAATGTACACATATATAATATATTTATAATATTTAATTTTTATATATTTGTTTAAATATATAACATATATATTTATTAAATTAATATAAATCTTAAAATTATATATATATATATATATATATATATATATATATATATATATATATATATATATATATATATATATATATTTTTTATATATATTTATATTAAAAATATATATATGTTATATATTTAAA
>CATIWR010154105.1:0-33537 GCA_949677035.1 Omphalea diandra
TTTTTACCTGAATATCACAAGAGGCGAGGGAGCAGATGAGAGAGAGCAGACGAAAGAGAGCAGACCAAAAAAAGAGAGAGAGCAGATGAAAAAGAGACAGAGAGAGGGTTGAGGGTCGGTTGCCCGGGAAAGGAGAGAGGTGTTTTTATAGGCGAACGAACTGCAGAGATTCTCTCTGCACACCAGCAGATCTGCTGGAGCAGCAGAGGTTCTGCTGCTGCTGCCGTACCGGCAGGCATGCAGCAGAATCTCTGCATTCTACTGCTGCTGGCTGCTGCATGTCTGCCACCCGGCAGGCATGCAGCAGAATTAAAAAACATAAAATAAAATATTTTTTGTCTGCCAGAATAACTGGCGGACAAAGAATTTAAAATTTTAAAAAAAAGAACTGTCGTCAACAATAAAGTCCGCCAGTTAAATCGGCGGACGCAACTATTTGATCATTCCATTTTGAAAAATATTTTCTGATTTGTCTTATTTTAATAAATATTTTTTAATTAATATCATTTTTCTAATTTTTTTTTTTTTTACGTTACTTAGAAAATTAGCCCTTTTTTTTCTCCCCTCGGAGTGCTAATGTGCTGGCACACCATTTAGCTAGATTTACTTCTCACCAGAATTTAGATGACGTTGTTGCATTAGAAGAAGTTCCTGAAGTCCTAAGAGACCTTGTACCTCATCATGTTTCTTATATTTCTTCTTAATGAAGTTTCTTTTTCTCAACAAAGAAACGTATAGCAATATTTGAAATACAATAGTCTGAGTGACATCTAGTATAAAATTTCTTATGCAAAAAATAACACTAATAAAAGGAGGTTTTAGTTTAGTGTTACTAGAGATTTTGAGTTCAAATTCTAAACTGAGCCAAATTTACAAAATAAAAAAATAAATATCAAAATAGATCTCTTACCAGTTTTAACTTAGGTAGCATGTCAGCATGAGGAGTTGCAGTCCCGCATTCCTTCAACACCTCTTCCCTGAGCTTCTCTTGCCATTCTTGGTGTAAGCTCAATAGAAAAATTGCCCAGACCAAAAGATTGGCGGTGGTCTCATGTCCAGCGAAAAAGAATGTTTTGCAGTTTTCTATGATTTCGTCCACGCTCAACTTGGTATCAGGTGTAGTACCTGTTACTGAGGATTCAATCATTATACCAAGTAAGTCATCTCCATAACCTTGACTTGAATCTCTTGCCTTTAACCTACTTTTTACGATGCCGCTCAATGAATCCTTCATCTGCCTGTCTAGCTCCCATATCCGAAGATTCAATGGAGTAGGTACATACCTACATCAACCAAGAATAGAACATTAATTAGGAAGATCATCCACCTGACCTATCTAACAAATGAAAACCCAATAATTAGAAAACAAATTTTAAGTGGAACACGATTCAATATTTTTGACTCAGTTAATTACTGGCTGCCGGGGATGAAAATATCTGAAATTGCAGCTGCACAGCATTTTTGAAGCTCCTTTTGTGCATTAAAGGCTTCTTTCCCTTGAACATAGCTACTTCCAAAGGAAGTGTTTGCAATTATATCAGACGTTAGTTTTATGAATTCTTGGCTCATCTCTATTTTGGTACGTTGATTCTCAGCTTCCAGAGCTTGGTTTTTCCACCCGTCAAGCCTGGCTATGGTGCAATCAACCATTTTCTCTGTCATAAACTGCCACGCCCAGAACCAATTAATGGACTACAGGATGAAAAATAGAAAAAACAAGCAGTATCAAATAAAGCATCGCATTGCTCAAATGGTGAGGGAGTATGTTTCTATTTCATTACTTTGGAATTAGAATCTTTTTTTTTTTTTTTTGGTTGAAAGCTGAATATATTAAGAGGAAACAATGTTGCGAAGATTACACAACTTTGAAGGAGGCTTGAAACCCAAGCAAAAGGAAAACTTCCATTAAATCTGGACTTTGCCACCCAAAGAGCTGGTTGGTTCAATATAGGTCAATACTGCGGTATTATACTATAATACGTAATTAATAATTTACCATTTAATTAGATAAAAATTATTATTTATCATTACATTAAATAGGGTTAAATACTATTACATTAAATAGATGTTATTATTCACCATTTAATTACACCATGTTATTTGATGACATTATAAATTATGTCACTCTAAAATTCACCTTTAATATAAATTATCATGTTGTAATAATTTCAATTTTTTAATTGAAAATGAACAATTAAAATTTATTTTTATTATGTAACCACCTACTTTCTAAAATTTACAAATCTTAACCATCTATTTGAGATGAAAGATAAAATTATTGTAAGATGATAATTAATATTAATCTAAATTTGAGAAAATCTAAATTCTGTCTTTAATTAAAATTTGGTAGATTTTGTGAAAAAATAATCAAATGATAAATACTGTCTTACTCACGATTGCACTATAGCAAGAATCACGAGGAGCTACAAATGGATTTATGGTAATTAATAAGCCCTCACTACATAAGAATAAAGAGTATGAAGTTTCCAACTGTAGCTCCTCCAAACTGTACGTTGAATGAAAAAATTGATATTATCTGCATTGTGTTGTTTGATTAGTCCTTATTTAGTATGGAAAAGGTTTCTTGTTCATCTCGCTCAGGACTAAAATTATAGTTTTATTTTTATTTTTGTAAATGTTATATTAAATTTAATTATTTATTATTTATTTTGTATATTAAATTATATAAAAAAATTTTATTTTTTATTTTCTATAATTTTACACAATATTTAAAATAATTAAACACACTCTTAGAATACGAACGAATACCATTACCATCAAAGATATATTTAGTTATTCAAAATTCTGTTAGATAATTAAGAAAAGTGAAAAATAAATATATATAATCTAATATATTAAATATAAAAAATAAAATATATAATAAAATTTAATATAAAATTTTAAGAAAATAAAATATTACAACTATATTTTCAGCTCAGCGAGCTTGGCACACTCTTCCTTATCAAAGCTGAGCTCACTCTTCAGCTCATCTTAGCTCAAGAAGCTAATAAGCTTCTTAATTGTATTCAATTATTTCTATCAGAGTCAGTTAAGCTTGTAATAGACGTTGATTTTTCTTCTTTTTTAGCTTGTATATAAGAGAGACTTATCACATGTAATACAGAAAGATTTTCAAATTTGTTTTTTGTTGAAGCTTGTAATTCAACATAAAAGTCAAATAATATCTTATCGTGACGTTACTCTTGCTTCGCTTGCTAGGTATCATGAGAGCCACAAATACAGCGCTCATTAGCTCAACTACTAACCCACCGCCACAGTTGAAAATCAAATCAATCATTTATCCACGGAATTTTACTCTTGATTTTTCAAAATTTCCGATGCAATAAAAAAAAATTACATGGTAGATCATTTTGGCTTTCCTCTCCTTTTATATTGTATAAGTTCTTGTTTAGTTTGCTAAAGTAACTTGCAAGTTAAATTTTTATTCACATAATTTATAGGTTCATTTTCTTGTCACCTGTTTCATTATTTGTCATTATAATTTTATTGCAAATTTTATTAAGGCTCTAATCATAACTTGTGAGCAGACAAGCAAATATGGATATACATAAAATCTTTATTAAATTTATATGAAGAAGATGTATGGCTTCACCAAAATTTCAATGCAAGAAATATAATAGCGTCAGTCTGAAATATACCTTGAGCTTTTCGACAGAGAAGGCAGGATTTAGAATCTTTCTGTGCCTCAGCCAGTCTAGTCCTTCCAAAAATACTAATCCTTTTCCCATAAGTGTTATGGCGGAGGGCCTTATGGAGGGTTTAACAAAGCCGAAATTGTTTGACAGGATTTGCTTGGCGAGCTCGGGATCTGTAATATTGATTCTTGGTTCCGTACCCAACCAGTACAACATTGTCTCCCCTGCGGAATGTAAATCCATGCATAGCCTTGTTAATTTGTATATTTTAAATATTAATAAGCTTAGTGTATATTATACGTTATGGAGTTGATTTTCAAGAGTAAAATTATGTTGATATATCAGTTATTAAATAAAGCATTTAGGAAAACGAACCATATTGGGAGCACCATTTATGAATATGAGGCGTAACTGTTGGAGCAATGTCGTTGGAGTTTGTATCTAAAACCAAATCACTAGCGGCCATTTTCAGCTTCTTCATTTCCATGATAGAACCATAAAGCAGCCTGTAAGCTGGCCCTCTGATTCCCTGCTTTTCAAAGCGTTTAGTCACAATATATGGCCTCCACAGTATTCCCCGCCATGCTTCCCATATCTTTCTAATAACAAGAACCGCTACCAAAGTCGCCAAAGAAGAAACCCAAAAACCCATTTTTGCGTATCTGAATGGGAATTAACGTTAATAATTTTTCTTGGAAATGAGTTGTGTGCTAAATTTGTAGCCGTGGCCTGGCTTTTATAGATGTGGGCATACTCCATCTGGAAGTGTGACATGGACGGTGGGATCATTACTGACGTATACAAGTTTGAATTATAGTGATACAATTCAAGCTGCCTAACTTTTGAAGAATAATGTGGAGTTTTGTTTTCTATTATTGATTAAGATGTTTATAGATTTTACTAATTATATATTTTCTTGTAAAATTAATATAAACAGACTTATCTACGTTAAAATTAACAAATTCATGAAAAATTATTTTTCAATAATCTTTTATCGTCTTCGAACTTAAAACAATAACAAAGAAATACACTCTTTTATCATATAAATCAATATTTATTGGTAAAGTAGGTGTGGTAATTTTCAGTCCATAAAATTGTTCGTGGTCCCAATTGTAAATAATAATGCACTAAAAATTGTAGCTTTTTGAGGCTCTATTCATTACATACTTGTCCCTTTTACTTGCTTGTTTACTGTTCACTAGTTACTTGTTTAATACTATATCAATTATACGTTATATGCATCGTTATGTAGGACATAAAACAGAAGCTTCCTCTATCGATTAAAACCAAAAAAAAAAAAAAAGCTTATTTTTGTTATTCGCTCTCGAAATCGTAATTTGTTATCAGATTAGTTCATATTACCAAAAAAAGCAAGAATCAAAAAGTTGAATCCATTTTGTTCGGGGTAACGGAAGATGATGATTAATGGACCTTCGATGCTTGCCATAACTACAATGGGAGTTGACAAATTGATGCACCAAGTTGCTGGGAGCTGCCAGAGTCGAGGAGCAGCTTTAGCGTTATGGAATCAGGTTGTTTCTCCGCCCTTGTAAACCATTAATTGTGTTCTCAAAAAAAAAAAAAAAATGATAATAACAAAATGAACTCATTTTCAACAAAACAAAGTTGACATGAAAACCTTAAATTGACCTTATTTTAATGGCGTATATTTGTACAACGAAGCAAATTTGACAAAGCGATAGCGTATTCAATCTTTTGCAAAAAGTTCACATTAATGGCCCGTCACATTAACGGATACAAATTAAGATAGTCAAATGCCAATTGGGGCAGGTTTATGCGAAGCAGAGATGGAAAAAGAGAACCATTGGATAGTGACTCATCTAATTAAAGATATTTATATAATATATTTTGAGTATGACCTTATCAAAAAATTATTAATTATTTCTAAAAAAACAAAAAAAATTATAAAAATAACTTTTTCTGACCCGCTTAGTAAATTCAATATATATGCAACAACTGTTTTCAGACAACATTAAAATCATAGGATAATGTTTTAGTAACTGCCACTTATTTTAATGTAAAATGACATGCATAACATGTTTTGAATGATGATGGATTTATAACCCTTTGTGATAAATCAATAACATTCAATAATTCTCCTGATTTTACAAGTGCTCCTGGGATTAAATCGCAGAGTAGTAATGCAATTGAATCTTTGAGATCCCCACGGCAAAACCTCATTGTATTGCTTCCCATCCTTTCCATTGTATTAACTCTTTGATCTCTGGAGACTGTAGTGCGACATGGTTGATGCGTGCAAGAAATCCAGTAAAAGTCAAGGCTTTTAAAAAGGCCAATTCACTTTCAGGTTAGGGAAAATTATTATGTAGTCTATAAGGCTGTTAATATTAACAAGTCCTTCCATGCTCTTTGAAAACCTATTGAATATATCCTCTAGCTTTTATTCTGTAAACGAGTTCATCCTTGCGTTAAGTTTTTAAATTACGTCGCCAGTCAAATTTGAAATAATTTTTTATGACTAAAATGCACTTTCTTTATTACTCTTTGTTAATATTAATAAATTTTATGAAAAATAGCAAAAGTCAAAAAAATATTCTAAATCATTTTACAATTAAGTATAGGCATCACTTTATTCACTCGAAGAATAGTTTTGTTCAACAATTTAGTAAATAATTTAAATTTCATAAAATAAGTATTTAGCAATCAAAATTGCATTATATCATTTTAATGTCAGCACAAAGTATTTAATTAGTTAACATATTATTCATAAAATTCAAAAACAAAAATCAATTTAACCTTTAATTTTTTTTTCATATATTTTTCATTGAGTTTTTTGTATCTCTTTTGATAATTATTTCAATATTTCAACTGCTATAAGTGTTAGAGGATCACCTTCAAATAAAAAATAATAATAAATTAAGAGTAAAGCAAAAAAATGAGAAAAAATAGAAGAAAAATAAAAAAGAGAACAAAGATTAAAAAGAAGAAGAAAAATTCAGAGAAAGAAGTTAAGATGTCAAATGTGATACTGGTGAAAAGTCATATTAGCAAGATAAAAATAAAAGGAAAAAAAAAAAGAAAGAACAATAAGCAAGGAAAATATTTTTAGATGGATTTATTTATTACTATGATGAGTAAGTGCTCTAAAGAAAAGTGAACTAATTTTTTTATTAGGTGTTAAAGTGTTTCGTGAGGATAACAATAATGGATATATGTGTCTTTTCAATCATATTACAAGGCTCAGTTAATTATTTTTGGATCGAAGGACAAAATCATTTATGAAATCAAATCTCAATAAATAGGTTTTCAAAGAGCAGGGATGAAACTGTTAATATGACAAAGCTTAGCCCAACTGGCCTTCTTTAGTTCAAAGTCATTTGACAAATCATATCGCACATTTCGCCACTTTTGCACTTTTTCTTGGACAAACCATATTTAATGCCAGTAATTGATTTTGTTTAGGTTTATTAGTTCATAAAATTTAAATTTTTTTGAGTTTTAATAAAATTAGTCATTTTTTTAATTTTAGTAAAATTAGTTAAAATTAATAAAATTTTGACAAATCTAATCAAAATTTAAATTGATCAAAATAAAATAATATATTATATAATATGACAAACCATATAACATAAATTTTTATAAAAAAATTAATAAAATCAATTAATGTTAGTTATTAATATCAATTAATATTATTTTAACTTAATATTTTAATATAATATATCATATTATTTTGATCAATTTGAATTTTGGTTAGATTTGTCAAAATTTTATTAATTTTAATTAATTTTATCAAAATTAAAAAGATCGACTAATTTTATCGAAACTCGAAAATATTTGAATTTTTTGAATCAATAAACATTTTGTTTGCAATTAATTCTACCATGATGTGTGTATATATATATATGAGGAAATTCTTGGATAAACCCTATTTGCCAATTCAGATTATGAACTTTTTATTATATATTTAATATGCGACATTATTTCTTTAAAATTTATTAAGTTGGATATTAAATACAAATTATCTAACCACAATTAACCATAATTAATTATTACACATGTTTTGAGCAATAATATTCCTTTGCTCTAATTGTGCCAGCAAAATAAGATTGTTTTCACTTTCTGATACTGAATCCTTTGCGAAGCCCATAATCACAATATAAGTTGCTATTCACAATTCGACCCAATAATGAATCATCTATTGGGACTTTTTTGTTGCAGCTTCTCAAAGTTTTCATCAATCTCTCCAACATCCTCATCTCTTTCAAGCATTTTTCCATCACAGTCCAAACATGTAACTGCATCAATTCCAATTGTCAACAAGGATTCCTGCCATATAAACAAACTACAAATTAAATAACCAATTCAAAAATAAAATCCCAGAATGATTAAACTATGCACTATCATAATTCTTTTTTTGTTCAGCATTAAAGATTGACAGAATATCATTCATATCCCTTTATGACATGTGTATTACACTAAATATATTCCACTTATACATTCTTCGAATCTAGGCATTAGTAAATTTTTTTTTATAAGAATAAAAGAAAAATTTTACCCTCTTACCCATGTAAACCTTTTGGCTTTCATTGCATGAAAAGGTTTACTTGGTTAATAATTTACACGCATGGAAGGACTAAGAACATATTATATCTATATGATAAAGCTAGACATCAAGAGCAGTAACAATATTCACCATATAATTTCTTCCTCTACATCATTAACTAAACCCATTAAATCAATAATACAGAGAAATATACAATTGCAATCATAAAGCATAGTATTATAAAAAGATATGGAGTTTATTACTTTAGTACTAAGAAGAAATTATATAGTGAATTATTTTAAGTCCCGCTAAACCTACCTCCTCTTCTTTTCATCTTACAAGGCAGGTTGAAACTTGAACAAAAGAGACAAAATCTAAGAGTGTGCAAGTAAATTACACCATTGAAAAAAAGACAACTAAAAGAAAAATCATCATTTTTTAATGCAAAGAGTCATTTTTTTTAGATGAATTCTAATGCATACAAACATGTGTAAAATATGCGCACTAGTAGTTAACTATAGTTAGATAGGTTGTGTTTAATATTTAATTTAATAAATTTTTAAAAAATAATGTTATATGTTAAATATATAATAAATAAATAATGCCACCTGAATATAATGTTAAAAATAATGTCACATGCTAAATCGAGTTCATCTAAGAATTTTTCACATATATATGCGCCATTAGAATAAATGATTAAATAACAACTGAAAAAAATTCGGGGGACCATTTTGTAATACTGATGCACAGTTCTATGAGTGATGCGTTTGGCGTTTGGAGCTAAAATCGTTTTTTCGCTTTTGCTTGCAAATTGTGCCATCTTCTTATGACAAAATTGATTGTTTGATTGATACAAGCAAGAGAAATAGGATAAGAGAACCATTCAGCAATTTTGCGAGGTGGGCTTTCGATTCCTATCTTCTCGAAGCTTTGGGTCAATGCGTATGGCCTCCATGTTACAGTCAGATATAACACTCGCAATTATTAGAACGCAGGATGTGCAAAGTTTATTTAAAATGTAAACTATTTTCTTTTATATGTGATGCAAAGTTTAAGAGGTTTTAGATTTTATCATTAATTATGAGATATACTTAGTTATTTGATTTTTTATCATTTAAAATACATTAATATTTTTAACTCCATTTATAGATATTTAAAATGATAATTAATGAAAAATATTTTTCAATTAAAAATTTTAAATAATGTAAAATTTTAATGTAATTATTATATCAATTTTTACACATAATCTTGTATATATTATATCGATGTGGGAAAAAGATATAAATTATTAAATAATTAAAACTTTTTAACATGTTAAAAGATTTTTCTTTTTTTAAAGAAGATTAAACAGTTAATTAATTTTGCCATAAGATTCTAAGATCCAAATAAAATTATAAGGAAAAATAAGTTGTTGACAAAAAAATGTGAGTCAATTTAGTAATATTTTAAAGTGATTTAAGACTAAAAAATTTGTGAAAAAAGATACATAAGAGAACCGTGTTAGATTACAAGAGTATCACATATTAACATATAGTTTATGATTAATTTCGAGAGGATATTTGATTTTTCGAATACAACTGTAAAATGAACCCAACAAATTAAGATGAGAAAGCTAAATTCAAATGAGTACTCCCACTATCATTTTTTTTAGTTGTGTCAGTGTGGTTAGATGTTTTAATAAAAGTTATGACTAATTAATTACAAAGTTATTAATTAGTTGGAAGATGAAAACAAATTTTAAACTCATAAAGGCATCTAAAACTTTTGATAAGATTTGATGTGAGACATTGATTTTTCATAATATTATCCTTTATCACCAGAATAAAGGATAATTTGTCCACCATCATTTGTTTTAAGTTTATAAAATGCACTTCAACAAAGAAAATGATGCCATACCATTTTTATTGGGTTGATATTAAGTATTCAAAAAAGAAATTGTTGATATGTACTTTAAAAAACGAAATCACAGAATAATTATTGTTTTCTCCCTTTGTTTTGTTTAGCATTAAGTATAATTACAAGCTATATTACGTTTAATTCACCACTCTTTCTTTTTTTTTTTTTTTTTTTTGTGTTGTTGTGATATTTTGAAAATTTAATGAAAGTGTTAAACAATATGTGTACATAATGATTTTATATACATATATCTAATATAATATATTAATGACATGTGAGTTATACATGTCGTTTTAAAAAATTATATTAATTTATTTAAATTTTTAAAAAATATTTATTATTATTATATTATATTATATTTTTTCTAATTTATTTTAATATTTTTTAAAAAATAAAATATATTATATTAAATTAAACCGATTAAATCCATTAAATCACAAATCAACTAATTAAGCAATTTAATTTTCAGTCTAATCTTAAAAATATTGTTGTACAATTGACCCTAATCTTAACTAGCAGCCACATGTTATCCTTTTCTAATGTCTATCCGGAGCCACCACGTTGAGCAACTCACCACCACAAGCATCAACATCTATAGGATAACCTCCCATTGGGCAATTTATTTGGGCTATCATCTCCATCATTGTCTACTTTTTTACACTTCTGACCTTTTATTTTAAAACTAACAGCGACGTCAAGATCCACCTTAGAATGAAAAAATCTGCAAATCCATCGTTGCCAACTAACAGCATTATCTGACATGGAGACCGAATGGGTTGAATGTTTAAAATAAAAAAAATATAAATACAGAAAATAAATAAAAGAAATATAAATAGATATAAAAGTAATATCAAATATACATATATACATAAAAGCTAAACAAGCTCTAAGTCACAATACAATAGCGTACTCTCACTACACCTACCTGCATTGTTTACAACCAGAAAAAATAAATAAAATAAAATAACAGACCATATTAATTCAACATATATTAAGTCATTAAGGCAACAACCCTATTGATATTACATTTTCTTTTACTTACAAAGAGGTTCCACGATAACGGGCAGACCATGTAAAGGATGCAGAGTCAAACGATTGACTGGAGCATGTTTATACTCCGGAGAAAGGGAAAACGAAAACCTTTGAAGAATTAGAGCAAGCACTGTTTTTGCTTCTAGCATTGCAAAATTCTGTCCAATGCAAAATCTTGGACCCATTGAAAATCCAAAGAAAGAATTGCTGTATTTTGCAGCTTTGGAGACCCCATTCGCAAACCTCAGTGGATTGAACTCGCTTGCATCTTCTCCCCAATTCTCTTTACTCCTATGAATCCTTGTTATCGAAATTACTAGAGTAGTATCTTTTGGGATCATCAAATTCCCTAATTTCATATCATGTAATGCCTTTCTCGACACATCTATTACTGGGCAATACAGCCTCAAAGTCTCCAGAAGAACCATATTCATCTGCAAAGTTAGTACAAAGCCAATTATTCATTGCAATACTTGTGAAAAAAAAAAAAAAAAAAAGGAAGATAAATAGTAGTAGTTTGCATTTCTAGGAAAGATATAAAAGCAGATATCTAACCAATTTTAATTTGGATAACATGTCAGCATTAGGAATTGCCATTCCGCATTCCTTCAACACCTCCTCCCTGAGACTCTCCTGCCAATCTTGGTGCAAGCACAACAGGAAAACTGTCCAGGTGAATAAACTGGAGGATGTCTCATGTCCAGCAAAAAAGAATGTTTTGCAGTTGTCCATGATCTCGTTCATGTTCAATTTGGGATCTGCTGTAGACGATTCAATCATTAGACCGAGCAAGTCATCTCCATAACCTCCACCTGGACTAGCCTTTGCTTTTATTCTACTCTCTATGATGCACCTTAATGAATTCTTCAACTGCCTGTCTAGCTTCCATATTTGAAGATTTGTCAGGGTAGGCAGATACCTATAATAGCCAAGAACAGAAAAATTAATTGGGAAATTTTCCACCTGACCTAACAAGTGAAATCCCAATAATTAATAAGGTGCATTTAACGTCAAATTTAAGTGGAACATGATTTAATATTTTTGAGTCAGTTAATTACTGGCTGCCAGGGATGAAGATATCTGAATGTGCAGCACTACAGTATTTCTGAAGCTCTTTTTGTGCATTAAAGGCATCTTTCCCTTGAACATAGCTACTGCCAAAAGCAGTGTGTGCAATTATATCAGACGTGAGTTTTATAAATTCACGGCTCATCTCTATTTTGATACATCGATTCTCAGCTTCCAAAGCTTGATTTTCCCACCCATCAAGCATGGATATGGTGCAATCTGCCATTTTCTTTATCATAAGCTGCTAAAAATAAAAGAAATTCATAACTGTAATTAGCTAGCAAAAAATAGTTATAATATGACTCCAAGAAACTTGAAAATACGTTTCTCTACTTTGTTTGAAAGAAATATTTTTTAATTATTATAAAAAAAAAAAAAGAATTCTTACCTGGGCAATGTATATATGCGCATAACCCATATGTCATTGATAAATGATACAATCAAATAGAATACCTATTTGATTTAGTATTTACTCATTAATATTCAGCGACTAAATACTCAAATACTGAAAATGAGCATTTAGTAAAATATCAATTTTCACAATTTCAATTTAAAAAATATTACTGAATACAAAATGTTAATTTTTTTAGCTTTGAAATATAAAAGTCATCATTTGAATTTTCTTTTATCAGCATTAACCTTATGTTTATCATTATTTGTCAATATATTAAATTTATTTTATATAAAACTAATTAAAATATAAAAATAATTAATTCTTTCTTATTTTATAATCTAATTGTATATTTGACCACAAAATTATTAAGCACTTTATTTATTAGTTACTCATAACTAGTTATATTAATCCTTGAACTCACTACCGACCACAACAGCTAAATCAAAGAGCTCATAATCTAGTTAGTCTGTTGCATGTGCAAGTCCGGTGCTTCGAATTGTAGTCATCACTAATAATGTGGCGGGGACATTCACTTTTACCATAAATCACCTCTTACTGCACTTTATTGCACAGGAAACCAATTAATTTATGGAATAATAATGCCAATCTGAAACCTACCCTGAGCTTGTCCACAGAGAAAGCAGGATTCAGAATCCTTCTATGCCTAACCCAGTCTAGTCCTTCCACGAAAACCAATCCTCTGCCCATCAATGTTGTGGCGGTGGGCCTTACATAGGGTTTTACATAGAAGCCAAATTTGTTTGAAAGGATTTGTTTAGCGAGCTCGGGATCTGAGATAGTGATTCTTGGCTCGGCGCCCCACCAGTACAGCATTGACTCTCCTGCGGCATATATAACATTTATAAAATCAGGTAAATAAAATATGTATACAGTAAGTTGATAAGGTTAATCAGTATATCGTCATTGCTTTTTGCGGTGGTATGTACCCAGAACAGAGAACATTGAAGCATTCAGATGAGAGCTCTTCCACCGTGTCAAGTTTATAATATACACCAAATATACTCTTCGATTTCATATGGAACCTAACTAACTCGAATTGCACTCTTTTTTTTTTCTTTTGCAAACTGCGCTGCTTGCATTGAATAAGTCCCTTGCAAACTAATTAACCTTTTGTTCAGTGATAATGAAATGAGCTAAAAAGTTGAGTTGAAATCCAGATAGAGCGCCCCCACCCACCCCCCCAACAAAAAAAAAAAAAAAAAGAAGCCCTCGTTGAAACTAAACAGGTAAATTTAAGATAAACACTTGTTAAAAAGAGAAGTTTAGGGAATGAGAACCGACCATATTGGGAGCACCATTTGTGAAGGTGGGGGATAACAGTTGGAGCAATGTCATTGGAGTTTGTGTCTAAAACCAAATCACTTGCGGCCATTCTCAGCTTCTTCATTTCCAAGAAAGAACCGTAAAGCAGCTTGTAAGCTGGTCCTCTGATTCCTTGCTTTTCAAAGCTTTTAGTCACAACATATGGCCTCCACAGTATTATCCAACATGCTTCCCATATCTTTCTAATAACGAGAACTGCTACCAAAGTCGCGAAAGAAGCAATCAAATAACCCATTTGTTTAAATGGTTAATGTTTTTCTTAAAGATTTGTATGCTAAATTTCTAGCCATGGCCGGATTTTTATAAATATGGAATGTAGTCGGCAACGCTCCATCAAGAAGTATGACGTAGCGATCTGATCATGCTCAAACAAAGGCATGTTTAACTAATAAGGTACAAGTGTTTATTTTTTCTTTTTCAGGGAGGTATTTTAGTTTGTAAAAAGTGTAAAACATGTGGATGGTTAATACAATTATTCATTTTAAAATAGAGTTTGAAGTTTTTTTTTTTAAAGAGTAATAGAAGATATTTTACAAAATAAAATAATTTTATGATCTGGCGCATGGGCTCAACTTTGAAATTATTATTTTATTTTCATCATAAATTTTTTTCAATGACTTTATATTTTTATTAATTATGAAAATTTCACTAAATATAATGTTATAGGGTGATATGGATTGAAATTCATATAGTAGGACAAAATATATTTGAAAGAAGGTGTCCAATAATATATTATCATATATTACTAAATAATTAATTTCAAACAGATAAAACTCTAAAAAAAAAGAAGAAACAAAACTCTCACAAAAAAAGATAAAGTAATAATACTAAAACAAAAACTCTAAAAAAGAAACAAAATAAAATAAGACAACAAATAAAGTAAAAACAACTCACTTTATTAAACTCACTTTATTAAACCCACGTTATTAAATTCATTTTATTAATTTCACTTCATTAAAGAAAATAAACAGAAAAATGGTTTGCTTTAGGTAAAATATACCAATATTATCTCCAAAACACTAAAAGAAATAAATTGTTTTAAGAGAAAAGATGTAGTTTTTTTTTCCCCCTTTGCATGTCTTAGAGTTTGAAGTTAATAAAATATTTAACAGTTTCAGTTTAAAAAAATATTTTTATCTTCGTTTTTATCAATAGTTATATTTTTATAAATACAAAAGTTAAATATACACTTGATATTTTATATAAACTCTAGTATAGCATTTAAGTAAGTATTATTAAAAGTTTAATTTATAAACTTTCTAAAAAAAAATACTTAACAGAGAATAAATATATTATTTATTTTAAAATTTAAAATATGAAATATAAATATTCAATTTTCTTAAAATGTATATCTATATTAGTTTTGATATTATAAACAATAATAAGCAATAATAAATTTATCAAATAATCAATAATAAATTATATCGACAATTAGCGACCCACGAACGGTCAACAATCAATAATTAACAATAAGCAAGTGTTAAATCAAACATTCACACAGTTTTGTGGTAGAGAAGTTATCTTCAAATTGTGCGCAGCCATAAAATAATATAGGATGAAGCTGAACTGTCGACCTCTATAATCGAATATTGGTTCATGGATCTATTCCTAAGCTCCACAAAGGCAGTGTTTTTTTTTTTTTTTTTTGCTTCTTTCTCCTTTTGCTTGAAGGAAATTACTTGCTTTTTTACTGTCCACTAGTTACTTGCACCAGATAATTACTACGTACCTATCGTATTTTGTGCATGGTTACATACTAGACAGTACAGAAATGAAACGCAAAAATAATAAATAGGAAACAGATATAAAAAAATGGTTTTTCTTAAATATAAAAAATAAAATGTAGAAAAATGTATAAATATAAAAAATATAGAAATATATTTATAAATATTTTTCTTATATATAATAAATATTAAAGTAATTAATTATAAAATTATTTAAAAATAATTATTTAAATCAATATTAAGTATAGCAAAATAGATGAGATAATAATAATTAATTAAATATTTAAAAATAAATATTAATTATTCATAAGTTTTATAACTAAAATTAAAAATAGAGAAAAAAAATACATTTTCAAAGTGAAAATATATTTCTTAATTTTTAAAAATTATAAAAATATATCCAAAATATTTCACAAAAGTTTTGGTGAGTTTTGAAGAAAAAAACTTTTCTAAAATGTGAAAAAGCATTCTTTCAAAAGTTTTTATGTAGCATATATTACATGTCCGACACAGAGTAGCTTCTTTTTATCATATGCTCATGAAATTTAATATTATTAAATGCGAGAAATGATATTTTATTAAATTAAATTTTATCTAAAATTAAAAAACAAAACAAAAGCCAGTGACGCCACCTAATAGTGTTAAAAAAAAAAAATGATAAAGTGAAGGTGTCACGGAGCGATAACGTGCTCCTTCAAATTAAAAGGGATAACAAAAATGTGTCCGATTCATCTGATAATTTATGGGCCATCAAATTGTAATAATAATAGTAGTGTGATTTATATCGATAGGTCACCATAATAATAAAAATTAACATAATGTTTAATTTAATTTAATTTTAAAGTATTTTATTACCATCGAGATGATTTTGTCATGAAAGTTTTTAACAATTAATAACTTTCGCTAGTTTAATTTTATATTATTATATCATTTCATAAGGGACTACGATATAAATATGAAATAAAATCTCTTTAATTATTTTTATTAAATTGATCAAAATTTCTGTCACCATTAAATGGAGAGAACAAAAATCAAAATTCATACTCTAATACTCTTAACGTGAGTGAAAACGCCAATCAAGCTAGAAGTTATACTCAAATTTTTCTTTTTTTTTACATAGAAAATCTAATGCAAATTTATGTTATACTCTTACATCCTTTCTGGAAAGCATTAGACATCCATCACTGTCCAAGTTGGCTTGATTTGATTCATTATTGAAAGAAGATAAATACCACCTCCACGCAGCAATTAATCGAAATGACGTTCAATTTTCATTATCGAAAGAGACATGCATTATTTGCTGTTCCCCAATAATCTTTCCTAAAAAATTGATTGAGAACCTTCCTTATTTTGTCATGGTACAGCCATTTTGGAGGCCACTTAAAATCAATAATGGGAAAAATTCTTCCGTGAACTGATTACGTTTACCACATCTTTGGCAAATTATTTAGAGATAAAAGAAAATAAGAAGAAAAAATAAATATTATTTTTTTATTTTTGGATAAAAAAGAGAGAAAATAAATTTTATTTTTTTTCATAAATTTTTCTTGCATATGTTTGAATAAAAAAAAAAGAATGAAAAATAAATTTATTTTTCTTTTTTCTATTGAAATATTAAAAATAAAAAGGTAAATTCACTATAATTTCATTTGATCATTATATTTTCTCTTTATTTTGAAGAGAAAATAAATAGATAAAAATAAAAGTTATTTTTCTTCTCTTTTTATTTTATTTTCATCTCAAATAATAAAAAAATATAATTATTTCTTTTTTTATTTTATTTTCTCTTTTATTTTATTTTTTTCAAACAAAGGGTTAAGTGTTGAAGCCAATTTTAGGCTAAAAAAACAATTCTTTTTATTATAATTTGATCAAATTACCTTTTTAAGGTCTGTCACTCGGTGCCATTTTTAAGGCATAGAAAATTGGAGAGATGGAAAGAGAAGAAAGAACAGAACAGTGACAATGAACAATCATGGAAATTAATATACTAATAATAATTAAAATAATTAATATCTATTTTATCAATTAATTAATTAATTTTATTGAATAATAAAATATTAATATACTAATAATAATTAAAATTCATTATTATTATTATTATTTTATAAAGTTATTGTCTTATTGGATTTTTAAATAAATAAAATAATATATATTTTAATAATACATTAAATTTCATTTACTTCATGAAAAAATAAATTGTTTATGAAAAATATTTTTTAAGAAATAGATTTTTTAGTATTTAGAATACATTATATAATATTAATTTTCTTTTGATTTATAATATTTTAATAAAATTTGAACTATAAACATTTTATATTTAAACTATTTACTATTTAATATAAAAATATGTTAAAAATAAAAATTTTTGTAAGTCTCACTGATTGTTGACAATCACCGTTAACTAAGCGAGGACCATGATTAGATGTCAATAATAAAAAAATGACTAATAATAATAAATATGTGTTTATATAATTTTTTTATTTAAATAAGTTTGTTAAAATCTAAAAAATGATTTATATTTTGAAATAAAAAATTATTTTCTTTAAAATAACTTAATTGTCATTGACTAGAAAAACATTTTCTCTTTGATCAATTTTTCTAAATGTTTTAAATATTAAAAATATGAAAAATATTTTTGGAAAAATAAATAAAATCTTATATCATAATTAATTGTATAGACATTCTTTTGCACTTCAGTATTTTTTTAAAATCTTATTTTTGTTTTTTTTTTTTTTTGGGCTGAGAGATAGCTTTCAATGTGATAAATTTGTTTTAAAGGAAGAAGATGACACTTTTTTTTTTTTTTTTGAAGAGGGGGAAGGGGGGATGGAGGGGTGGAAGGAAGAAAGTTTGAAAAAGGTAGGACTCTGAAAGGATTCAAGGAACACCAGAAACACATTATTTTGTTCAGGTGAGTCATTTTCAGTCTATATGCAAACTTACAAAGTTTGACAAAACACCAGAAATACATTGATAAAGCAAGGGACTGTTCAGACATATTAATTTTTTTATTATCAAGAGTTCAATAAATTTTTTATTCTTTAAATATAAAATAAAAAATTAATTTAATTCTCTATATATAAATAATTAATTTTTATTTTTATTTTCATTGACAATTAATAAATTACAAATTTTTATATATTCAAGAAAAAAAAAAAAAAAAGCTTGAACATTGAAATTGATAATCATAAAGAGCCTAATAAAACAAGCCCTTAAATAAATAGAGCCTAAGCCAACAAATTATCAAAAGATCAAAAAACTTGACAGTGGTCTATACCCATTGTCCACTTTAATATTTAAACAAATTTGTATTAAAGGCTATTAAGAGTGCAAAAGATGTTAGATGGATTATATATATATTAGAAACAAATAAGATGAACTAACGTATTTAGAGTGAACTACCTCAACTAAGTAGTAACAATTCATATTGAAATAAACCACTTAGATGATTTATCGAAATAGAAATGTGATATTATACAATATGTACATAATGGACTGAATTGATTTGATTCAAGTTGAGCTGAAATTATTGTCTTGTGAACTTAACCCATTTTAATTAAAGTATTATTAAGTCTAGCCAAATGGTGTTTGAAAAATCCGTGTTATGAGATGAGATATTCACAAAATTGCCTAAGAAAACTTCTTTTTTGTTTTTCGTTTTTATTTTTGATGCTAGAGTTTCAGACTATAAAGAGAAAGGAGAAGGAAGGAATGGAGAGAGAATATTAGGAAAGATAATTTTAAAATTTGATTTACTGACTTTTTAATTGACATTAAATATTTTAAAATATATCAAAATGCATATTAGTCCAATGAAATTAAGTTACGAGAACATTTAAATATAATGTAAGAATAAAAGATTATTTAGTATAATATTAAAAAAATCACGATAATTGTATTTAACATGTTTTAAATACTTCAAAAATGAAGAGAAGTATGCGATAATCCAAAGTAAAATAAGAAAAGTACAACTTAAAACAATTTAAGTTAGAAGATTCACAAGAAATCAATCATGCACAGTAATTAAAAGAATGTAAATGCAACACATTATTCAATTTAATTTAGTGAAATTCAAGTCATTGCATCAAAACATCTTCATAAATGAAGAAGAACAGAGGAGTCGAAAATTGTAAAGAATTGATTAACGATGATCAGAGGACCATTATGATAAAGAGGGAGAGGACAAGAGTGATTTGTTTGGAGTATGTATCTAAAATCGTTTCTCTTGCAATCTCTTCATCTTCTTAATATCGTCGAGAGAAGGATATTCAAACATTTGTGTGATGGGCATTATTTATTAATTCCTTGCTTCTGGAAAGCCTTCAGTCAGAGCATTTGGCCTCCACAACCTATATAGTAGCCAAAGAATCTATTAGAACCATAAACGTAGCCATCACAGCAACACCCATCAGATAACCCCATTGCGATTGTGTTAATCAAAAACAGTAGCTGTGGCGCCTTGCTTTTGTCTACATCTATAGCAGCAGTAGCTACTTTCTCTAGAAGCACATATACGGACAGTGGACAGTAACATTGATGGGATCATTCCTTCGGTGGGCTTTGCAATAGAGGTCCCAATCCTGTGGTGTTAGGCCATTTTATCTTCTTTTTTTTTTTTTTCTTAAAGATTATTTAATTTGCGGATAGATTGTATTATGCTATCAAATCAAAATATATACAAAAAAATAATCTCCATCACTTTCAAGTAGCTTTTAAATTTAATTATTTATAGTTTTAATTTTATTAACATAAAAAAAATTAACATATGTTCTTATTTACTTAAAAAAACACACTTTCAAGTCGCTTTTTAAATTTAATTATTTATGGTTTTAATTTTTAAAATAATATTAATTTATTTTTAAAATAAAATGTAAATATTTTAATAAATTTAAATTGAATTAAGTTCATTTAATTTTTGAATTATTGTTTATTTTCTCGAAATGAATGGACTGTCACCCTTTAATTACTGTACGAGGTCACTGCTCCATAATTGGACATAAGTGGGTAATGGAGGATTTTTAATGGCCTAATGTCAAACCTTTAATCAAGGCTGTTAGGCAATTGGGTACATCAACAAACACACTGTCACTGCACCTTCTAGATTAAAATTTTATTTTATTCCTCCTGCTTGCGTTACTGTATTAGGTAAGTGCTAAACTGGGCACGTCTCTCTTTACAATCATGATATACGACACAATGGAAGCTTCTTGTTGTCATCTCATGGTAATTAGCTGCGGCTTGATGAAAGAATCCTATTAAAATCCAATATCTGCCACCTTCGCACATTTTCACTACTTTGCATGTTTTTTAGAATCAAAGCCTAATTTTTTTTTTATACATAATTTCTTTCATTTAATTTAATAATAGTATGATATTTACAATTTAAAATATTAATATTTAAAAATTATGATTAAATTTAATAAAATAATTTGAATAATTTAACTATTACTTAATATTAATGTTTTTAAAATCGAATTAGAGCTTGAATCGGTTGGCTGACCAGTTTCTAGATTGATTGGTTTGACCGTTTCAATCGGTTCGGTTCAATAAGATTTTTTTAAATTTTTTTAAAAATATATAAATAATCCTCAAAGAATATTTAAAAATTAGAAAAAATATAATATAATATAATAAAATGATGAAAATTAATATAATAAAGTAATAAAAAGTATTTATAAATTTTTAATAAAATAGTATAATTTTTAAAAATTTTAAAATTTTTTCATAAAATGACGTAATTTTATGTTGAATCAGTTTGATTTGATTTTTTTTTTTTTATTTTAGACGGTTTTCTTGATTTTTTTAACTATATAATTTTTTTTAAATTGAACCGAATTAAATTAATAATCGATTTTTGATTTTACCAGCTTGACCAGTCGGTCCAATTCGATTATGAAAACACTGCTTAATATCCCTTTTATACGATTCCATAGTTGTTTTGATATCATAGTCTCGTTCTGAATAGAGTTTATCAATTAAATTATTGTAGAACCTTGAAAAATCATAATCACCATATAAAGTATACAATAGTATTCCAAAACCGATATATACTATTTTTATTTAGAAAATACAAATCAATACCCACATAATGATAGAAAATAACCATTAAAAAAGGAAAAAATACATTCACAAAGGAAGATAAAAATCTCAACAAAAGAGAATAAAATATTCACAAAGGGTACACACCTCAACATAATTGGAAAAAAAAAACAAAGATAAAACTTAATATGAATTTATTGAAAGAAATAAATAAGAAAAAGAAGAGAGCTAGCGTTGACTAACCAATGATACTCCAAACTAAAATTATTGGAAGAAAAATTCTAAAAGAAAAGTTGAGAGAGATAAATAGAATAAAAGGCTAAATATTGAATTTAATAAAATATAGTATAATCTAATTATACATGAGATTATATAATTATATATTTTTATAATAAAATCTAAGATAAATCTGATTTGTAATTTGAAATTAAAATAACAAACCACTTGATTTATAGAAATAAAACATATTGACAAAAAATTTGATTGGAGAATTAGTGTAAGTATGCTTTATTTAGTGATAATTTTTTGTTACTATTTGACTTTTGATTTTTTACAAGTTTGATATGGTTTTTACAAATTATAAATCTACTTTAATAAATATTAGTGATGTGACAATATATTTTCATTATTTGATAATTAGATTGAAAAGTAGTGCTAGATACCTTTTAGTTATACTATCTCTATTATAATGACATATGATTGACATTATTGTTATATTTTTTAATTATAAAATAAATTTATATTTTAAATTATGTCATTCTAAGAATGCAATGAAAATTTATATTTTAAATTATATTATGTGTCATTATAATAAATAGAAGGTAATATAAAGAAAGTATATAACATTATCTTACGTTGGAATTATTTTTGAGAAAAACACTGTCTGTTTCTAGAGTGCATTTATTATATTCTTCTTCATCTTGTGGAATCAATTTTTTTAATTATATAATTTAATTGCTCAGTCCGTAATTACATCTTTAGCCTGTTTATGGCGGAATTTTTCTTAACAGAGGCCCAAAGATGCAGAGGTGATATGTGGTGGGGTTTGGGCTTGAGTAATTAGGCTTGAAGAAAAAAGGCATGGGCTTTGCACTCCACTTGAACGTAACGCCTGTAATCCGTCAGGATCCAGACCAATCCCCACATTTTCGCGGAAATTTGAATTCCAGTACTCCCAAAACCTAAACTCAGATTCCATACACAAAGGAAAAACCTCTAGTGACTGGCGGGAATTCCGATTCAAACCGAAGGAAATGGAATCCAGCGTGGTTAAGGAATTCATAAGAAAAGAAGTCTCTGACTGGGACGACGAATTGATGACCACGGCCCGATTCAAGGCGTTCAGCGGGCAAAGATCCGATTGGGAATCTAGATACCTATTCTGGAGGGATTTGATTCTCAAAATCGCTCGCCATCTGGGAATCATTTTTATTCGGCCTTCACAGGTTGAATTTTCACCTCGCTCACAATTTTTCCTTTCACTCTTTTTTTTTTTTTCCCCCCTTTTTAAGAAACCAACGAAAGGAAAAAATCATTTTTTTAATTTATTAAATATGAAGGTGAAGAATGAGTGGTTTAATCGAGGAGGATTGACTCCTTTATGCCTTGATCATGTACTGGTGAGCTCCATTGATGTATGCTTCTTCCTTAAAAGTATATGCTTTTACAATTAGTTCTTTCATTATTTATTTATTTTTATTTTCAGTTTTTAATGTATAGTGAAGGAGATATTATGCGAAGCTCCGAACTTGTGGATCCAACAACTGGGCGAATCTCTCATTTATTTAGGAAAGTAAGAAATTTGGTAGTTAGATCAGCCGCAGCCCCCGAATTAATGCTGGAGGATAATGTCATTCTTACAGCTTTGTTGAACGTATGGACCTTTCAAATTTTACTGTTTTCTGACATAACACGGGTGTATTGTTTGGTTATTGAAGCTATGTGGCTGTGTCGAATCTTATTTAAACTTGATGTGTAGGTGAAAGCTACTCAAGTTGTCAAAATCTTGTCTGAAAGTCATTGGTCATCTTCATGCATTGTTACGATGAAGAAGTTCCAGGACACTTGTGGAGAACCAAATGAAGCATCTGCTATTTTGAGTTATTTGTCCGGAACTAGGAAAGCTCGATATCTCTCTGTTAACAAGAAGGAATTTATAGAGGTATACATTATTGTTTCTTTTTATCAAGTTCTGAGGATCATCACTATCCAAGAGGGAACCAGATTGGTTTTTGTTTTTTTTTTTTTTTCAATTACTAAAATTAAGGGTTAATAAAAAACTTGTGAGCTCTTTGCTCAGCTAATTTTGCCTAGAAAAATAATTCACATCTCTTGCAAATTCAGATTTCAGGGCAAGTTTGCAATTCTATATACATGCACAATTTAGCAGGCTCTGTCACTGCACAATGGGTATTGTTATTGTTATTTTTTGACTGAAAAGAAGGGTGAGGGGGATGTTGGAATGGGACACCCTAACGTCTTGCGTTGTTAAGACTTGAGACAGACTTGCATTGTTATTTGATCACTGGGCTGCTAGCCCGTTGGTGATGATGTATCGATATTATTGATTTCATATTTCATGCATTCTATTGTAGTGTTGCACATCGGTTATAAGCTGAGTAATTCAATTACTTGCTTACAGGGTGTTAAAGTCTCCCTCTCCCTGGCACAAGTGCCTAACGTATCAAGCTTAGATTTTGATGTTCTGCACTTGATATGGACAGCAGAAAATCTTCAGCAACAAATTGATGTAATTGACCAACGTTATGAAATGTAACTTCCGTAACTCTTCCTTGCTTTTATGTCAATGCTATTGTGCTTAACTAATAACCTCAAATCTCAATCAATGAGGACAACTGTAATAATGCCATTGCCAAATGCCAGCAAGGATTGTTCTGCATGTAAAGCTTGACCAATGGTGAATCGCACTTTACTAAGACTTTCATATTATCATTGTCATTACTCTAGCATATCATTTGATTGAACCACATGGGACGCCTAGCAATATGCCATCTGTTAAAATAATTGATCAACATTATTTGTGAAGTAGGTTTTTTGATCAGTAGTCATGTATATTTATCACAATGGTCAATAAACAATTTCATTGGTCTATTTTTTTCTTTTTGCAGATTAAGAAAGTCAGCATTAGCTTTCCTGAAATCTGGAAACAAGAAAATGGCTGTAAGGCATGCTAGGGAGATGAAGTTGGCTTCAGAAAGTAGAGAGAAATGCACTTCTCTTTTGAACAGAGTCGAGGAAGTTCTTAATATTATTTGGAATGCAGAATCTACGAAGAAGGTAATTACTCCATTCAAAAAGGATTTTCCACATTAGCTTCATCTGAACTTTTAATTGCCTTGATGTTAGCATAATCAAACTATTTTAGATAATAAAACTATTTTATTTGAATAATTTCTTATCTGTCAAGCCATTTTGCAAAACCAATTCTTATCCAGCAAATTTGTATTAGTTTTATTTCTGTAAATTGGGGAAACCACTCCACATAACTTTTAACCATGAAAAATCATATTTTTGATATGTTTATCCAATCTGTCCTTGCCAGGTAACTGAGGCCATCCAAATTGGAGCTCAAGCAATGAAACAAAATAGAGCAACTGTAGAGGATGTTGATCTCTCTTTTGAAGAACTTGAGAAGAGTATTAATTTGCAAAAGGAAGTTGAGCAAGCTTTAGGTACTCTCTCACTCTCTGTAAATCTTCCTATGCTTATACATAAAGCTTGAGCTGATGCCATCTGAGAATTTGGCTGCCAGGCTTTATTAAAAGTTTAAAAGATGTGGTTACTTTGCCTTTGCGTGTGATACTTGGTATGTTACAACTGCAGAATCAACACCATTCATGGGTATCGAGGATGAAGATATTGAAGAAGAGTTCAATAAATTGGAGTTGGAAATAGGAAGCGAAAACCTTCAACCTAAAGTTCCAAGAATTGATGTTGGTAGTACATCGGGCGAAAAGGGCAATTTGGAAGCCGCTGATGCACTAAGCAATTCTTTGTCAAATCTCAAGCTTCAGGATGCTTCAGCTAGAAAATCCATAGAAAGCAAGGAGTCAAAAAATCGCACACTTGAAGCAGCATGATTGAAATCATTCCATGTTATTATGATGTGAAATTTATAATTTATAAATTCCCCAAGTTGTTGGGTTCTCTTAGTCATTTTATACATGATAATTTGACGACCTGTGTATGGTTCATATGTCCAATTTTAACCATTGTGATCTCTAAATGTTAATACGAGTTACTCATTATATGTTAATATGTATATTGGATTTTGTTAATAAATTTGCTTTATTCTATGAGAATCGCAGAAAAAAATAATGATATGAATTAGGATAACCTAAAAAAAATAAATAGGTTAGTTACAAAAACCCCGGAGGATTCCAAAAGTCAAACTTTGATCTCATCATGACAAAATAACTTGTTTTATTCCCTATGGTTTTTTTAATGCTAGAGACTGGTTTATAAATTATAAAATTGTGAAACTTTAATTACATTCTAGTCCTGTGATTTTACATTAGATCACAATTTAGTCTCAAATTTGAAACTTTTTAAGTGTAATGGCACATTTAATTCCTTAATGATATATTATAGAACACATTATTAACCTTTTGAAATCTTGTGTTTTGCAAATTAAAATTATTAGGCTTTAGATTGCTTTGATCAAAATGTTTTTAAGGCCAAACCTCTAGAATGTTGAGAATTGACCTAAAACAAATGTAAATGTTATTATAATTTTATCGAGATCATAGGTTCTTAAATAGAGTCCAAAGAGTGTAAGCTTGGTCATCTTCCATGGATTTGAAAATTAACCCAAACAGTTGATCTACGCATCAGACCCAGCCAGGAAAACAGAAACGACACAGCGTAGACCCCAACCTTTACATCCCCGTCTATGACACAAACATTTCTTACTAGGATTCGTTTAGAACGAGATTTAAACAACTAGATAAAAGGAAAATGGTAGCAATTAAACTTGTAAATTTTATAAAGATCTTAATTACGCTTATAGTTAACTAAACAACATTGTTATGTTCGATATCATTTGATTTTTTAATTTTATGTTTAAAAATAAAAAAATATTATTTTGAAAAATCGGTTGAAAAGGCGAAAAAAAAAATCACTTTTGCAATTATTTGGTATAATTTTTTGTCTGGTTTTTAGTTTTTGCTGTTCAGTTTTCAAAACTATATATATTAATAAAATATTTATTTTTTATTATTTTATTTCTTAAATAGGTTTTAACAACTCAAAAAACCAAAGAGTGATTTTTTTTTTAGTTTTCTTAGCTCGTTTTCCAAAAATAAACATTTTGAATTTGAAAAATATAAACAAAAAGCAGAAATGATAGCAAAGTAATGGAAATAAATATATTATGAAGATATTTTTTTTTATAAAATATTGTACAATAAAAACTAGTAATTCATGATAAGAACAATATCATAGGATCCCATAAAAATAAAAGTTACCCTGCCATCGTTCAGGCAATTAGAAATCTTTTGACAGTGGCGACACCATATACAAGAGAAGGGAGCAGTTGCCCCTGTTTTTTTTGAAAAAAAATATTAATTATAAATTTAATTTTTTTTGAAAAAAAATATTAATTATAAATTTAATTATTAAATGTGAGTAGTCTTTATTATTCTTCTTGTTTTTGAGAGTTTGTCTACTTTATTATTAAGTTAGGTTACTTGTTTGTCATCTACTTAAAAGTTTTATATTTATGAATAAAAGTTAAAAAATTATTACATAACAATTAAATAAAGACAAAAAAATTTCTTTAGAAATAAAAAAAAAGAAAACTATTATAGAATAAGTTAAAGTGTTAAACGCAAAAAAATAAAAAAGGAAAAGAAAAGGAATAAACGCAAAAAAATAAAAAAAGGAAAAGAAAAGGAATAAATAATCAGAATCATCAGGTTTCTCCTTATTTTACTTTTTTAGTAATTCGGCTTCACTTTCAGAGTTCAATCCTTCAATAAATAATTTCTCTTTATTTGTTTTAAATTTGTGGTTCGTAATTTTATTTTTGATATGTAAATGTATTATATTTTGTCTTTTTTAATTTTAAATTTTAACTTCGCTACTGTCTTTCACAAAAGATTTGATTATTCAGATTAATTACATTTATCGAGAAGTCAATTTGTCTACTGACTGAATGAATGGTAAACGTGATATTAGAGATATATATATATATATTTTTCTTTTTAGATGATATAGAATAGCTTTAGGCAGTCCCCATTTTGTTGTTTTTTTAAAAAAAATTTATTGCCATGGAGACCTCTCTTAATTTTAAATTTTGGCTTTCTCGCTGCCTTTTGATAAGAAATTTTATTATTAAGATTAATTACATTTATCAAGAAGTCAATTTTTCTACCAACTGAATGAATGGTGAACATGATATCAAAGATAAATTTTTTTTTCTTTTTAGATTGTATAGAATAGCTTTAGGCAGTCCCCATTTTATTGTTTTTTTTTTTAAAAAGAAAAAGTTATTGCCATGGAGGCCCCCCTTGAGATGATGCACGTGCTGAATTTTTGGCAAGGATGCTTGCCGTGGACCCGTAAATAATCTGAATCCTTTTTGGAATATCTGATCCGATTGCCATATAGCCAAATAGATTCCAGCAAAAATCTGAAAGTTATATTATTTGTTGTACCTTAAGAAAGATGGGAGGCTAAGACTAGGGTGTTCAGGTATCTAACGAACGAATCGATAAACATAAAACCAAAGACACCACCTCCTCATGTTTTCAATCAATAGAAAACCCTAATCATTTTTCTACTTGCAAGCCAAGTCCTGCTACATCCACCTACCTATGTGTTTCCTTTTTATTACTTTAGTTAAGAAAAATGATTCTGACTCCATGTATGTAAGTAACAAAATGGATGAAATTGTAACAACTTATTAATTCAAGTAAGTTTTATAGATGAAGTTTAATGATAATAACATTCTAATATTCAAGATAGCTCTTAAAATTTGAACGGCAACCTCTTATAGTAGATGCAAACATTCGACTCTTTAATCATAAGCTGAATGTTAGGAAGTTGAAAACTATAACTCAAGACATTAAAGATTTTACACCATAGATATGAAAAAAAAAAAAAAAGAACGGCTACCAACGAATGTTGAAGACTATTGTGTTATTGAAGAGTATTCCCCCCAAAAAGGGCAGCTTCTAAGGTGGATATACTCAAGATATTAACATGTGCTTCAACCTATACACAAACGCTGATCCTCATGTCATGTTGCTAAGAAAAGATTGTGCATGTTCCCTCACTCGGTTCTCATGATAATTGGCGTAAACAGGCAATAAGCAACAACCTTAGGACAGAGCTTCATATGAATGCTAGGTCTCTCTAGACATACAGCCATTGTTGTCACCACATAAGTATTGTCCGAACCCAGAAAAATCCACCTCCTCCAGGTAGTTTCAGAAAGCATATCAACAATCTTTGGTCTCTTTGTTCAAATATTAAATGTATGCAATTAGAGCAACCATAGGGTCCATAGCCGACCACTAATCTGCACATAGTTTGGGGATGGTCAGAACAGATGGCTTATATCTTTATTTTACAGATATACTTAAAATCATTTTAGAAAACTGCGAGTCAAAACAATAAAAAAAAATTATATATATACCTTGTGAGATTTAATCCATCATTTCAAACTGTTGGATCTTTCTTTGTGGCTAAGACCCAGGCATAGCCCTAATTGTAGATCACTGCTATAATATCATTATATTGTTGATGGGATTGGACTAAAGCTGTTTATTGATGCGAGCTTTCTTTTGTGGCCTGAACAGTTGAGAAAAGTTAGTAAGATAATAAGATGATCAACGACGAATATTACATCAAACAACTTTGAACTGTTTTTATTTTTATTCATATCACATGCAATATCCAAAGGGAACAGTTACACTAATAGACAATTTCCTAAACCGACAGAATATTAATATTGTTTACAATATAATATCGAACCTGAAATCTCATATTCATTAAAAAAAAAAACTTACTTACACTGAGTCTTATATATTTATTCAACAATATAGTGATACATAAATAACTATTCATAACCCTTTAATGAATTTACCACTTATACCCAGAGATGATTCCAAATTTTATTATATATATATATATATATATATTATTTGGAGTGCTCCCACTGCAAATCTATCATATTTATCTTATTAATTGAGGACATATATATAAATAATTTTTTTTCTACATTCATACTCACAAGTATATCCTATTTTACAGATTAAAGATCAAATCATCCTTTTTTTTTTTTTTTTTTTGAGAAGCAACCAGCATATTCATTAAGAAGACAAACAATCCGAAGATATCAAAACTTGGGTGAAACTAGGAGGTAGATATATCCTATTCTCACAAGTATATCCTATTCTGCAGATTTATGGTCAAATAATCTTTTCTTTTAAAAAAAGAAAACTTTTATTTGGCACATGTCAATTTCTCCCATTTTCATTATGTCAATTATATTCCAAAATTTTTAACCTAGAGATGGCAGTAAAATTAAGCTATGCACAATTTTTTTAAATGATGTTTGCAAAATTTGTTTCATTTGCAATTAAATACCAATCCAACAGGAAATAAAATATTAAATTGCCTTATTTTTCATAAAAAAAATATATTTGGCTGATAGTAATAACAATAGTGAATGTTCAAACCTGAATAGATGAATGCGGATTTAAGTCTACATTGTTGATCATCATTTGGGAGTTAATATTGTGCAGTAGTAATGCATCGTTTGAACTTAATAATAAGGGATCAGCAGAAGCCAAAAGTTCAAGTGGTGTAGCAGTTGCTGATGAGGGTGTGTAAGAGGAAGATGAGCCTCCAATCAAATTAGGAATAAATGGTACAGCCTGCTGTGACACTTGCATAGGTACCATCCCACCAAACATACCCATAGGATATGAGAATGAGCCAATACCCATAGGCATTCTCATACCCATCCCAGCCATATCTATCATGGTAGGGAAATTAGCCAAATGTAGGTGTTGCATTTCAGTAGGTACCATCATTGGAGGCACACAAAAGCCAGTTCTCATTGACATTATCTGCCTCAACATATACACCTTATTTAGCTTAATTATCGATTGATAAGCTGATTAATTGTGATACATGATATGTTTTTTGTTTTTTGTTTTTGTTTTATAAGAAAAGAGGAGATATGTGTGCAAACCTGCAATTGAAGCTGAAGGGTCTTTAGATGCTCAATTGCCTTATCAAGCATTGAAGCTTTATCCACCTTCATTTCAACCACATAGAAAGCCAAGATAAGTAACAAAATTAAGCCGCTGATTAAATTTTAATTGAATAAATACACAGTGGTAATTAGCTAAGTAGCTCTATACCTTGCTGGAATTAGGTATTAGAGCTTGTAATGCCCGCATCTTCTTGTTTATCTTATCTCTTCTTTTCTGCTTATTGCATATCCATAGGGTAAAAGAGATCTTAATTAAATGAACTTTTAAGTTAAAATTTGCACAAAAGTTTTCACAACCGTGCCTAAAATACATACCCTTTCAGACAGTTTATGGACTTGTGCAGTTCGCCGTCTCTTGGAGCCTGATCGTGCGGGCACTTCTTGTTCCTCGCTATTCTGTAACTAACATGAATTGCAATTCTTAGTTATATCTATCTCTCTCTCTCTCTCTCTCTCTCTCTATATATATATATATATATATATATATATATATATATATCATGGAATACAAAATTGGAAAGAAGGCAAGTTTCTTGTACAAGTCCCCCTCTCTACTTACTTCACTTGGAGATGCCATATTTGGTTCGTCCGTATCTTCACTTTTTCTTTTCAAAGAAGAATAACTTGGAGCATTTGAAGCTCCAAGTGAATACATTGAAGTAGCTACGGCAGCTCCTTGATTTATAGATTTTCCTTTCACTGTATTTGCTCCTGCTGAGGTTGAACCTGGATTATTTGCATTTCTATGGAGCACAGGAGCTTCCGATTGCTCATCAGGAGGTGTCCCTTGTAATATCGGCCGTAAATGATCCATCTTATAAGTTGTCAATATATGTGGGGATTTCTTTTGATCATCATCATCGCTTTTCAAGTCTTGATCAAGTCTTGATGAACACGGCCTGCCTGCAGCTCCTGTTGCACTTCCTTGGTGCTGAGCATCCCCTTCGGGTCTTAACAAGTTCCTTAACTCCATATGTCTATCAGGTCCTGAATAATGCTGACGTGTATTTAATTTGGGCAATGCACCACCCATTGAAGACACGGTTTGGCTCGCATTCACGATTGATCTGCCAATCGGAGCTGAAGGATAGCATCGCCTATTCTGGAAGGAAGATTCATGTAGCTGGCAATAATTTCTAGCGTGAGGAATTTCCATTACAGATGCATTAATCTCTGCCGTTGTCAAATTTTCTTCTTTACTTTGAGGAACAACTTGGGCATCTGTCATATGCTTCACATAAGTATTATTTCCACTTGTTTCCATAAACATGTTGCAGTTTTCATAAAACCCAGGAAATTGTTCAGTATTGTAATCATCCTCCTCGAGTTTCTTACGACCTGGAAGAACCATCAAATTCAAATCCAACTCGGATTTCATACTCTTTTGTCTTGTTCTGTATCGAGCGTTGCTGTCTCCAGTTGTACTAGTTTTTGCTTGAGCTTTAGCAGAGTGAGAAGCGTAACTGACCCGTGAAGCACTAGTAGACCGCCCACGCATAAGAACCTTACCATTTTCCCACACCAGTTCCACAAACTCATCAGCCCTGCATTGAAAACAATACATTAAAAAGAATGAACTAAAAAAAAAAGTTTATAATCCATAAACAAAACATACATGGAAGCTAAAATTGTACAACTGGGTAATCCTGAACTGAATTGAATTTAAATCAGGATTTTCTCCTATCACTAGGATATGCAGGTACTGTTCTTTTTTAAAAAAACAGCACTGTTAATAAGGCATCAAAAGTTCTACATATAAAAGATGTTGATGCTATTCTTCTTTATAAAGGATAGTATTGATATCGAAGAGGAAAACGACAATACGTGAAAAAGGACAACAAAAAGATAATAACCAAAATCCTTATGGGATATCCTCAGATTTATGGACCAAAAGGATAATATTTAGATGTCGGCCTAATTATAGAAAAAAAAAAGGTAAATATAACTTATATAATTTGATTTAATTCGCTGATTAGTATATCTTTCACTATTTAAGTGTTTTGAATTGAATTCTCTTCACTTTTTTATAATTTTGGGTAAAAAAAAAAAATCTAACTTGACCTTACCTGGTCCAATCTCGACCATTCGAATCACAGAAATCACCCATTTGTAAATGTTGCCAAAATACATCAATATCATGGTCTCAATTGGTAACAGGGACCACGACAAGACCTGCGCAGGGAGAGATTCCTGGGTGGGAAAGTCATTATATCTTACTCAATATAGATAATTCTTTCCCCCATAAAAGGTGTGTACAAAATTTAAGCACGTCTGGTGCTAATCCACCACTAGAGATTATTGATGCTAGTTGGCTACTTATGAACTGGACCCATGTTTCTCCTTGAAGCACCAAATTATACCTAATAATTTGCCGGCTGACGAAACCAATCACTTTCGGATAGTCATAACCATAAACTTATGAGGTAAGGACCCATCAGCTTTTACTTTCACATGGTCAAGACATTATAACAGTACCAAACTATTGCCTTCATTAATTCAAGAATCAAATTTCTAAAATATACAGCCATGTGCTATTTGACTTGTTCCTAACACTGCATGGGAATGAAAAATTTAAGGGAAGAAAAGGTACTTTAAAAGAAAGGGAGAGA
>CATIWR010154137.1:0-79684 GCA_949677035.1 Omphalea diandra
GATAACATGGCAAATGGGACCATAAAGGGGCTTGCTTTGCCAAACGCGAAAGGGAAGAAAAACATGAGAGGTTGGTCCGCCGAGAGGTTGGTCTGTAAATTTTTTTAATGTGTAAGGGCAAGATTGTCTTTTCATAATAATTTCTCCATTCTTTCTTATTTTCTCTCCAATTCGGGGAGACTTGGCAGAGGGTAAAATAAAGCTTATTTTCTTTCCTTCTTATATTTTCTCCCCATTCCCAATCAGAGGAAAATGTCTTTCCTCCTTTATTTTACTCACTAATTTTTCTCTCCCCCATATTTTCCTCCCTCCCAATCAGAGTGTAAAGGTCCATATGGTCAAGAATAATTTTAATTATTTTAATTTGAACTAAAGCAAAGGCGGACGTCATTTTGAATTTATCCTCTGTCTGAAGTCTGTTTTGTCATGATCATGAAAGAGATTAAATCGGGCATCACTTCAGGTCGCAGTAATAAATAACTCTAATGGTTTCCGTCCTCTTCAGCGGGAGGGTGTTCAGCAGTCCATTAACATGGAAAGTGAAAAAGGCTAACAATTTTTTATCTGATTTGATTAAATTACACGATATAGATAATTAAATAAATTTAAATTTGATATAAATAGATTTAAATAAATTAATTTGTATAATTATAATAGATATAATTAAATAATTAAATTAATAGATTAATATGCACTATATAACACACACCCATACACACACATATATATATATATATATATAAACACAATATAAATAAATATATTTATATATAAAAAATATTTTTAAATTCAACTTTATATTTATTTAAATTTTTAATATTTAGTCTTTTATTTTTTAAATATATAAATATTATTTAATTAAAAATTAAAAATTATTTATTTTTATATATTTTTAGATTAAATGTGTATTTTCGTATCATGACATATTAATGACAATTAATTAAATAGATTATACGGATAGTGTCATGTAATTTGCTCCGTAAACATGTCTGTGTTAGATACAACACATATTAAGATTGAAGATTTTGACACAATTAATTAAATGAGTTGTATTCGGGTTACACATTTTTATATTATACACTTATTTCAATACAAATAAGATTAAACACAACACAACACTACACGAAACGAATTACCACCCGTAAAAAAACAAACAAATCGTAAATATATATGAACAAAAACTAATCCATTTCTCAATTTAGTTATAATCATAGTCAAATTCCAAATCACTTAGGAGAGGAGTGACTTGTAAAAAAAAAAAATCTTTCTTTATCCAATTTTGATAGATCATTTTCTTTTTTATTTGTCCAAAAATATAATTATTTTCTTTTTTAATTATTAATTTAATGATTAAATGTCTTGAATACTTTATTAGTTAATATAAATATCAACACGTATAATTAATTTCTGCTTTATTGACTTTGAAATTCTAAATTACTATATAATTTTGTTTTAGTTTCAATGTAAAATTTTTTATTTGAATTTCAAAAATTATCATTTTTATCCTTTCTCTTTTTGTGAGTCGACAAATTCACTATATTTAGATTATTATGTATTACATTAAAAAGTCTACTAAGAGTATTTTTAGTAAGAAAATGATTAAAAATAATGATACTAATTGAAAAAACTGAGTTTTTTTAATTGAAAATGTCCTATTAAAGTTGGATGAGGAAGTAATTTTTTTAATTAGTCATAAATCCACCTAAAAATTCTATTAACACGTAACTAACTTTACTTTACTTAATAAATTTAAACTCTAATTAATTAAAATTAATCTTCTCTTTTTCTCTTCAGAATTTTCTCCTGCTTTCTTTTATTTTCTCATCAATCAAGCATATTGCAAATTTCCAACCATAACAAGACAATAAAGAAAAAAGACAGAACATAAAAGAAAATCCAGATTTTTTCTTGTCACTTTCCGTTATTCTCATCAATCAAACAAAATGTTGCTTCACTTCTCATTAGCCAAACACGAATTTCACTACCACAAACTAATATCCAGTAGCACTATTCCTTCTATTTCAACAAAAATTGCAGCAGAAAATTGAAGTAAAACAGATGAGATGAAAACAACATTAATAAGCAACTCAACTGAAATCAACATTAGAAGAAAAAGAAAAAGCCATGGACAGAAGAAACTCAAACCCATGAACAGAAGATGGTGTAGGAGGAGTCCATGCAGTTCGCTCGGGTCCCTTGTCTTTTAATTTTCCCTTGGTCAAACCTTTATTAAGCGCCTATTTACTACATCGTCTCCACCGCCTGCCTGGGATGGCGTATCAGAATCCGAGGACCACTGAGAAATCACCTCAGGCATATTGAATCGATCAAGATGTTGCCATCTAGTGCCACTGCTTAATTATGAAATTTACAAAAATAAACGTTCAAAAAACATTGAAACCTTATATATTATTCTACCTTATATATGTTTATTTTTTCTTTATATTGCCATCAAATCAATTACATTAAATTACGGTTTGAGCCATTTGGATTAATCTTATTTTGACTTAACGAGTTGATTTAGATCTAACCTGACTCAAAAATTATCCGATTATTTTAAATTTGTCTAAGTTCGATCACTTTTTTTGATGAATTTGGATTGGATTATCGGATCAAGTCGAAAAATTTCCACTCTAATATTGAACTGATTTAGATTGATCAAGGAATTGAATTAGAGTCGAATTTAATTTAATTAAAAAATTTCAGATCATTTAAAATTATCATTTTATATTTTTTTATAGATCAAATTAGATTCAAATAGCTTTTTTTTAATAAATTTATATTAAATGTTCGAGTTGAGTCACAAATTGTAATTTCTATTAGTGTTGGTCTCTTCTTTTGAATTATAACTTAGGGGAAGAGAGACTCGAACTCAAGACTTAACTCAAGTTAGTCTATACGTCTAGCACCAGGCTAAGCCTATGAGTGCTGTTGGTCTCTTCTTTGATTTGTGGATGACCTCAAGTTGGTGGGATAATATCATAAATCAGGCTGTAAAATCTTGATGAAACAACTGAGTACCATGGAGAAGTGGTTTTGCGGCAGTGTAAATGTAAAAAAGAATTTGAATCATTTTTTGAGTTTCAAATCTAATTGAATCACTTATAATTTTGATTTAAATAAAAATATTACTTTAATTTTAAAATTAAAATTTTAATAATTTAAATCAAATTAAATTGAAGTTACTTCGAGATAGGTTAGAACAAGGTGAATTTACATAAATTAGTGAGTCAAATCAAATCAACTTCAAATCTTCTTTAATTTCAAGTCGGATTGAGTTTTTGGAATAAGTTCAAATTGAATCATAATTCTCATTGCCATATCTTTCAAGTTATAACTTAACAATCTGATCATCTGAATAAATTCACCATATCATGTGTCAATATCTTAGTGATCTCTATTTTATGACCTATGTAGCACGAAAACAAAAATATGAGAAAAAAAAATGAAGTAGGAAATGTCTCGTAGAGAAACGATATTTTTATAAAATTAGATGAAAAAATATGAAAAAAAAACCCTCCAAATTTCCTAATTAATATAATGACCCTGCAAGTAAAAAAATCACAATTTTTTATCTGACTCAAATCTGCTCGAAAAATATAATTTGATTTGAAATTGATTCAATTAAAATTTAATTAGATTCATCGTTTAAATTGATTCAATACTAACTTAATTCAAAATTATTTAAATTTAACTTGATTTAAATATAATATTTTAAAATCAAAATAATATTTATTTAAAAAATTTAAAATTATGAGTAATCTAATTTAAAAAATGACTAAAATTCTTTCAGCATGTTGAGTTAATGACACGTTGGATTTGATCCATCTATAGCTTAAAGTTATTCCATTTAATTTTTTAAACAAATCTCTTAAATCCGTCCCATTTGACCCATTAGGCACCACTTCCCTTTTGTACTTGGTGTACTACCATATGGTAAACAACTCAAGAAGGAAACACCGTAGCCACTGTGTACGAAATTTCACCTAATAAAGAGAGAAGAACTACATATCTTCCAAGTTCCAGGGCAGACAATGAGTGGTGACTCACAAGATTGAGCCGCGCGGCACAACAAAAGGTACACTTGCTTATTTTTTGGCACATTGTGAACTGTTTCTGCATGTGATATAGTTAAGTGCCTTAAAGTTGCAGGAAGGTTCCTTATCCACCTTATATATGTCATGCATATATATATATATATATATATATGCAGCTCAAGGGCTCACTCTTTCTCATCTAGTATTCCATCTTAATAATTCTACTCCTAAAAAGAATGGAGAATAAGGTGATAATTGAAGCAATGGGATTGGAATCTGTGTCCCGAAGAGCAATACTGCTGCGGGATGACAAGAGGATTGTTGTTCCACCAATTAGAGGAAGCATCAAGCGCAAAATTTTTGTTCTTGTGTATCGCAAGTTGAAGCTCCTTGCCCTTCTTGTTGCTTACCTTCCTAGCAACACCAGCAGCCAGCAGAGTTAACTCCTTCGCTAGCTATACATGCATATGTATGAATTGTATCATCTGCATTAATCTTCTACGCCTTCCTCTTCTTAAACAAATAATAAGAGGATAAATGCATGCATGCATGCCTTGTACGTTTTCATGTATTGTTGTCTGATTGTCTCCTGTTTCTATCTTTTCATCAAATGATCATAACGGTGTATGTATTGTGTACTATAAATCCTGATTCCACATGCTAATATTTTTTGATACATTAGAAATCTGCTTGAAGAGGAAGTAGTCCTTCAGGTTGGAATTCTAAAACAGATAGACACTTGACCACTGATTAGCTTAATTACTATTCTTTTAACTCCTGCAATACTAGAATGTGATAAAAATTTGTAATGTTTTTTTAACCTTTTCAACAAACTTACATAATTACACTTTAACTCTATCCAAATCTATCTTAAAAATTACTGTTTTTAAAATTATATCAGCCAGCTAATTAGTTCTGACGTAAATTTAATTTGAGTGATCCAATTCAATCACGAGTAAAATTCAAAAAATATTATTAAAATAGCTTTAAAATCAGAAAAAAAATATTAAAAATAGAAATATATTTATAATAATTAAAAAATAAGAATATTTTTAATAAATCAAATCGACTAGCTTGATTCTCAATGTAACTAATCCAAACAAACTGATCTATTCTGATAATCAAAACACAAAAAAAAAAAAAAAAAGTATACATGTTAGATGCTAGCTTTGGCATTGCGGTTCTGATGCAACAAAACGTCATTTTTTTTATATATTCATTCAAAAATTTTTGAATTAATTTAGGCGTTAATAAAGCTTAAATTTTTCCATGGCTGATGATACATTCCTCTATCAACCTAGTGTATTTAAAATAATTTATTTTTTTAAGTGTAAGTCTCAAAATAAAATTAAGTGAATAAAAAAATAAATAGTGATGATGCATACTTACTAGAAAAAGACAAAAAGAAAAAGGTGTGATTATACATATAGCTCATCACTAAGTATAGGTAAATAAGGGATAACTCTTGGATTCACTAGGGTTAACTCTTGGACTTAAAACAATTTAAGTGAGAAAAAAAGGTAATTCTATTAATAGAATTCATTCACTTTAGTAATAGAATTCTTTTATTGAAAAATAAATTTTAAATTGATAGAATTTTTTACAATTTTTTTATTTTTATCAAATTATTTTTTAAATAAGAAGTAAATTTTTTAAACATATTTTTCAAATAAAATATTATTAAAATAAATTTTTATTCATTTAACAGGATCCAAATTAACAAATAAGGCCAAAATATTTATTTCTCTAGCTACTTGCGTACCTAGCAACAATTATAAAGAAGTATATAGAATGATAATATAAATTACAGATGCATATATGGGACAGATTCAAGGGCTACCACGATTGGGGATTATCTCTCTAAAGTTATTAATTCTAAGTATGTCCATTATTTTTTTATGTCTAAAATATATGTCTACTTTTTATTTATTTATAATCATTTTTTTAATTTATCTTCATTACTTATTAAATTAAGTAAAACATATTTATGTTTATTAAATATAATTAAGAATATAGATAAAGAAATATACTATAATTGTGAATTGACAAATATTAAATATAATTTTCTAAAATAATGTGAAAATAGAAGGTGATAATCTTTTCAAAATGGAGAGAATATATAATTAATTCATATTTTAAATTTAGTTTTAGATGAGTGATTGTAATTTATCAGTTAATTGTTTATTTGAGACACAACATTGATATTAACTAATAGTTTAGAATTTTTATACAAAATTTCCTAATTATAAATAACTATAAATAAAAATAAAAAATCATTAAAAGAAATTATTAAATTGGCAACTAAAAATATAAAGTAAAAAAATAATTTTCATATATTATCTTTTTTCAGAATAAATATTATTTATTTAATCACATATCTATTTTGAAAACAAAATTGAAAGTCACTGTTTGAAACAACTCTCACTTCAAAGAGTACATTACATAAAACTTATATATATATCATCACAAGTAGGATACACTTGTGGAGTAATGTTGTCGGAAGTTAGAAGAAAATTTCTGGTGTCGTATAGAAGAGAGTAATGATAGAAATTGCCAAGTGACGCCCAATGCGAAGTGTACGCCAGACAGTTACCCAATATGAGAGTTTAAAGCGCCACAGAAAAGACATACGAACATATGACAGAAAACCCAAACCTCTCTCTCTCTCTCTCTATATGCATATATAAAGGTCAAATATAAAAATTAATTAAGGTAATTATATAAAATAAATACAAAATAATAATATATAATATGTTATAGAAAATAATAATATTATTATAATTTAAGTGTGACAAGCAACATATACAATTAATTTTAATTTATTTATCATTTGTCAAATAATTATTTTGACAATGTTATATTTTTGACAAGTGATAATATAATATTTTTTATTTTATCATTGGACAAGTAAAGCAATAATTAAATATTTAGTTTGCTTAATTAATATAATTTTTTGATAAATGACAATATAATATATTTTTATTTTGTCATGTAATAAATAAATTAATAATTAAATATTTAATTTACTCAAATAATAAAAATTAATATAGAAAATTTAATAATATAAGAAAATTTTAATATTAAATAATTTATAAAATTTAACAATATAAAAAGTTTTTCACATAAAATAATTTATAAAATCTAACATTATAAAAAATTGTTCATGTGTTAATCATTTTTAAGATTTTAACAATTATAAGCAATTCATTTCCTACATAATAAGAAAGAAATTTACAAAATAACTAACAAACAAGTGAAACTATGAATTTATTATTTTTTATCGAAATAATTATATTATTCTTAAAATTTATTATGCTACTTTAATTATAATTCTTTATTTTATTATTTTATTTATTTGAAAATGTTTATTTGGATCATAATTTTTATAAAATAATAATATATTATAAATAATAATAAATTTTAATTATCATTAATATATTAATTTTTAATTAATTAATAAAATAAATATTAAATTTATTATTATAATCATATTTGACAATTTGCTAACCACTAATTTTATACATATTGCGAGATGTAACCTTCATTAAAATATTCTGAAGAAGTTTGTGGTGGAGAAGCAACATCTTCCGATAAGAAAACCAACAAATAAACTTCTAAACTCATAAAATATCCATAACCAAACTCCTTGCTCCACTTATATAACAATTAAAAAAACTGTTTTTTGGAAATATGTATATGACCTGTTCAAGGAAGATAAAAGGAGTAGCTAGTTAATTAAGTGATGAAAGAGGTAGGAAGGTTCCTTCTTTAGCATCATATAATAGGTAGGCCTTATTGTCTTCAAACCATTATTGATCACAACTATAAACTTCTCCCATGCAACTCTCTCTCCCTGTTTTATCTTGCCTTTTCTTCTCCTCAAATATTAAGATTAATTCTTATGCAGTGTCACAAAAATGGACAAGAAGATTATTAGGGTTAGGAGGTTGGAAAGTGTTTCTCCAAGAGAAGTTGCAAGTACGAGAGAAAAGGGTTGTACCAGCTTCCAAAGGAAGCATCAAACGCAAGATTTTCGCTCTTCTCTACAGAATTTTCAAGCGTTTATGCCAACGTAGCTTTCGTTGCCTTCTTAGCAACTCCGGCACCCACAGTTAGTCGCTGCCTTTCTTTTCCATGCAATTGAGCATTATTTTGATATGGTAAGTTCTTGTTTCTTTCTTCCTTCTTTTATTCTGAGTTCTCAATTCATTATCACTTTAATTTCTAGTCTGTATAGAATTGATGATTCATGTATGAGAACAGGAAGATATCATCATTTAATCTATTAATTTCTCTTCCAATGCCAAGCTTAAACAACTGAAAAATGGGTAATGCTTTATTCTGTCAGCTGCTGATAGGTTTTAAAATCCACATCAACTTTTGTTCTTCTTATCAGTTAGTCATTTAAGTCAAAGAATAAAGACGAAAATAGGTCCAGTTCCTCCAACACTACTAGAGTATCAAATAAAGAAAGTGGAAAATGGAAATGGAAATGGAAATGGAAAAAAAAAAGTAAAAAACAAAAAACTGAAATATTCTACCTTAAGATTTTCAAGAAAATAGTAAAGAAAATAGCTCCATTGAGAAAAAACAAAAACACTCGGAAACAATCAAACAATGTTACAATTGTAATGTAGGGAATCTAATCCTATAGCTTATTATAACTCAAACGTAAAACAATAATAGGAACAATAATGTAGTAATGCAGAGTGGGCATCTAGTCTAATAAGTCAGAAGATTGACAAGAGCGGTGGCTCATCAAGCATAGAGATAAGGGATCCAAAGCATATGATTGTCTCCTTGCATGCAAACCATGCATTATGATAAGAAGAATATTGGATATATGGAGGTGAGAGGCCAATGATTAAAAAGAAAGACTTGCGAGTTAAATTGTGGTGTCGCAATGTGGAATCAAATATATACTAAATAATATAAACATTAATAAGTGATAACAATAATTGAGGCAATTTATGTCATGAGATGAAAGAAGTCTAATTCAACAAAGAAAGGGCGGTCGAAATGGGGATTGTGACAACTAATTGGAGTCGAATAGAATTTAGCATTTAGGATTCTTTTGGAGTCAAACGATATGGCAATGCTAAAAGGGGAAAGTTTTATTAAATATCATCATTTGCATACATGATGCTCATAATTATTAAAATATATGCAAAAATTTTCTTTTTAACAATGAAGAGCTCAGATGTTTTCATTAAATTTGACAATTGTGAACTAAAAGTTCATCAATTTTGAAAAAGAAAATTGTATTTGAACATTTTGCAAAAAAATTATTAAATAAATTAGATTCACAAAATAACTAATTATTTTACTGAATAGTTACAAATATTTAAAAAAAATCAAAAATATCTTTTTACAATAGCAGTGCTAAACATGTTTATCAATTACAAACGTCCTCATGCCACCTATTATTGCCCCTTATAGGTCATTTAGATTTTTTTTTTTCAAATTAAATGCATAATTTTTATATTTTATTTATTTTTTCTATTTGTTTTAATAAATTTTTATATTTTTTATTCGTTTTATGTAACTGTATCAATATAATTTGAATACTCAAATACGGCTATGATTATAACAGTATTTTATTAAATTGTATTTTATATTTATTTCTCTTGACACATAATAGTAATACTAATCATTAATTTTACATATTATTTTTGTCCGCATTATGTGTTAGTATTCCTTCTATTTATATTATATTTTTCTTATTCAATTTTGATAATCGACATAAAACCCTATTCAATATAGTGCAAAATAAGAATGTCAGAATCATAATATGCAAACACGATTTGCGAAATATATAAAATTAATGAATTAAAGTTGAGCTTTAGTGAGTACTTAGTATAATAGATTGACCCATTTATGATATGACTTGTGACAGGTTGTGTAATAGGTTGATACGTGAATCTGTCACATTATATGCAATTTTATGTATATTGTATCAACTTGATATAATTTATTTATAATCTATATAGTTTGTGTAATATCAAAGTTCAAATGGTTATTCGTATAAAATATATAAACATCTTTTTATACACTTATATTTATTGAGAAGAATTTAGATGATGTTTATTTGAAATTTTTATGTGTTTGTATTTATTTATAAAAATATTTAAACTTTAATATTGTATTAATATTTATTTAGAGTTTTTATAGATAAAACCCGATTAAGTAAACAGGTTACATGTCATATTTGTGCTATCCGTTTAAATTTCATATTATGTTAGGATGAAATATCCTTACACGATTAATAAATAAATCGTGTTTGTATTGACTTTAATTACACCACCTGAGTGGATTGATATGATACAAACAAAACCTATTAACTCATTGTTTTTCATGTATTAGTAGAAAAATAGTAGGTATTGCTTCACAATAATGTGACAACAACATTACGCTGAATACATGTTGAGATTTTTTTTTTTTTTTTTTGTGGTTATAGAAAAGGAATGAATGAAATATAGAATGTGGATGATAATAATATATAAAATCAGTTATTAGTGTTAATATTATATTTTTGAAGTTCATCACAAATAGAGTTTAGTAAATCACTATTACTCTTCAAGTCTATAATTAGAAGCGTAAAATAGGGAAACGTAAGCAATGAATTAAATAAAATTTGAGGCAGATAGATATAATAAACAAAGAAAAATGATAAAATTATGTACTATAGAGAGAGAGCGAAAAAAAAAAAGCCAAAAAATCAACCTGCCCTTACTTGGGACGACACTTAAGTATGAACGACAGCTTTAGCATATGCAAAAGCGGGTCCTTATTTATCCTAAATTATGATTTCTCATTCTCAAGGAGAGCCTGAAAATGACAAGGCGTAACAGTGAATGAATACTCCAGCAATTCAATATTTTCCTTTTCATTTTAAGCAGATTCCCTACATATTTTTTCCTCGTTATCGTCTAACCATCCTCACCAACAAGATAAGGAAAAGAAATGATATTAACCATTAAAAAAGTAGTCAAATAATTCAAGGACAAAATGCCCTTTCAGATTTATATTGTGCTATTGCGATCATGTCATGGCTCCATCCCATGCTAGAACTACAATCAATAATATATATATATATATATATATATATATATATATATATATATATATATATTCACTAATTGCGGTATACTTGCCTAACATAAACTTAATGCATTTTGCTTCAGGTGAAGTTCGATATATTGTTGTCAATTTGTCAAGCTCTTTCAGCACTAAGCTCGATAGGAAAAAGTAGACAGTATGAGAGGATGAGACTGGATTATCCCAAATATGACTTGTGCAAGTGATCATTCTAAAATCCAATCCAATCTCCAGTTCAAATGCACCTGACGAAGTCACATGAAGTTGCTTCTTAGTTATCGTCATTTAAGCATGACGAGCTTGAACATTCAAGCAGTTCAAAGAAGAAATATTTTGAGATTCAATCCAGTAGAATGTTGTTAAGTTCTCTAAACTCTGTTCAAAGTTCCTGTGAACCATATGTCGTAGACTTCGTTCCATTCTTGCCTAATGTCTCCAACTTCTGCCACATTAGCAAGCAAATAAATGCACATATTGCCCTTTTGGCTATTTTGCTTGTGGTTGGCTGCAGAGAATCACCTAGTAAAGACACCGTGAAGAGTTTTTGTCTGGGGAAACTTGAGCTGCCAAAAACATTGCACAACATAATCATAATTACATGTCCCCATAGCTTTTGAGAGCATATAAAAAGGCTCCACAAATGATTACAAGATACTGCCAACCCAAAAAGGAAAGAAATAGAAGAAATGTGTCGGTGCAAAAGAAGAAACAGAAGAAAGAAAATGAAATAATGTGAAGTAAATCCTTGCAGAGACTACCAGATAGTCACCTTCTAAAATAATTATAATATGTACTAGAATAAATCCAATAAGCAGTTCATCTCAACATAAATCTTTGCCACACAAAATAAACAAGTCATAACTCAAAAGTTTAAACTGGCATTTATTAACTGGCAGTCAATCACATGGTGTGATGCAAAAACCTGATGATCTAGAAGTATCCAAAAGCTGCACCAAGACAGATGAACTATACTGACTAAAACGATCTGTTATTGGGTTTGGATGATGAAGATGACTTGGCTTTGGCAAAATCAACCAGATCTTTGAAGAGAGCATCTTCTGGCTTTGCTTGTTTGGCGGGGGTAGATGAATTAAGTGATAGGTTCTGGGTTTGTCCAGTTAAACTATCATATGAGGAACCAGAACCACTACTTGAATGAGAAGCACCAGCAGTAAAACCCTGCTGCTCAAAGAATTGCTGTCTCTGATTATATCTGGAAGGAGGGGGAGGAAGAGATCCGGAGGGTGTATCCCAAGGAGCTGGAGGCAGCTGATCAGCAGATTTGCTTAATGGAGCTGGTTCATCATATACAGGCTGCCCAGAGAACAATGGTGATGAGTTTACAGCATGTGAAGGGGGGGATGAGGTAGACAAAGTTGCAGAATATGGAGGTGAGGAGTTTGTGTTGGAATGAATTGGCACTGCAAAGGGTGTGGGCTCCGACTTCTGAGGAGATCCATGAGTTTTGTAGATGTCTCCACTAAGATAATCAATCATGCCAGAGTCTGCACTGACTGGCTTCTTTGATGCAGGAGGAGGAGGAATCAGGGGGCTTAGTCGTGTTGGCTCAGTCCTAACGCTGACTGGTTTCCTGCCATGTCCTTGTGAATTTTCTCTTGATGACCTGCAGTGAAATGATTACACCAACTTGTTAGGCTGTCTTCTCTTATCTCTTTTTAAGATTGCTCATAGGCTTTAATAGACTAAAATTTGACATATCAAGACATGATTCATGCGTATGATCAACCAATGAATTTCCCTAATGAAGGTGGGAAATTACAGGATGAGACGCACGATTCCCAAGTTCCTATAGGTCTTTTGCTGCCTCTGCCACTTGCATGTCTTCATTTGTAAAGCTAGTAGTGGCAGAGAGCAAGGATCCCAGACTTTCCAAGCATAAAAATGAGCATAGAAAGCTATTGGCATGGGGGAGGAGAAATCAAGTATAGGCACCTGTGAGCCAGCTGGTCAAAATCATCTTCTGATTCATCATCATCATGGGTAATGCTAACAAGTGGAACAACTGGAGTCTCAGCCACTTGTTCTACTGTGGATGGGGTACCATTCACAATTTCATCATGCCGACGAAGTACACGCTGCAAATTATCATTTAATGCCAATCCCTGGAACAGAAGATCCTCATCTCTGAACAAAAAGCAATGTCAGTACCATCAACAGTTTTTAAAAAACAAAAGTATACAGTTAAATTCCTTACGATGTAGTATTCACAAGCTGCATTACACGCTTTTGGTACGAACGACACTGCTCAACAAGGTCAACAATCACTTCTTCTTTCACACCCTGACATCATATGTATACATGTAAGGATTCAAAGAACAATAGTACATTTCTTCAAAAAATTACCAATAAGAATCTTGCAAGTGCAGGTTCTGCATCAACCACGAATTACATGTTTGTTAGGTCTAGAGGATGTGAAAGGTAATTTGCAAGAGCCAAAACAAATAACTAATTCACCAATTCTGCTCCTTCAGTAACTCTCTCTCTCTCTCTCTCTCTCTCTCTCTGAGCAAAGTGACTTCACAAACAACTCCACTTCAAATAATATGGAAAGCAAACCAAGACAATAACTCCTGTCTTAAGCCCATGACAAACTAAGAATGTGTTTGCCAACAGGAATAAAGCAGTTCATAAAACTTTTCTGCACTTGATTATTAAAGTGGTTTGGTAAAATTCAATATTCTAAGCACGTTTCATAAGTTCTAGTTTTCAGCACATAATGCAAAGAAATCACTTAAAATAAAAGTAATAAATAATCTACTTAATGTTTTAGGACAACAGTAAATTCCTTCAATCATCACTACAATCACTAATGATTATTATCTACCAATATCGCCACCAATTATTCAGTACCACCATCACCATCATTGCTATTGGCGACACTGCTGTCGCTGCCATTTCACATTGCAGCCATCACATCAAGTCATCACCACCACTCACCACCATCCACCAACATTAACCACTACTACCACAATTATCAATCCTGTTATACAACTGATGACATCATCTAACTCTAATCCCAAGCAATCAATACATTCAATTATAATATTTATAAAAATACTACTTCATTGAATTAAAATCTTTTTTTTATTTTTAAACTCTACAACTCCACAATTCTATTAGATTTCATTATTTACATTATTCAGCTCTTAAAATTTTCAGCAATTTGTTTCAAATTTCACCAAAAATCAAAAAATAAAATATTCAGACATTGAAAAATTTTAGGTAACATGTTATATTTAACAAACAGAATCAATTAAGAAGTACAAAACATCAAGAACCGAAAAGAGAGCCACAAAATCATATTATTTAATTAAATATCTAGAATCTATATTTTTTTTTCCTTCAGCTCAAATATAAGTACCCTTTTGCTGCACTTTAAATTATTTGAGTAGGCTCAAAATACTCTCTCTCTCTCTCTCTCATACATATATATATATATATATATATATATATATATATATATATTAAGAGAGATGAACTTTGAAATGAAAAGCAAAAGAATGCTCACAACAAAGTTACAGTGCTTTAGAAAAAGATTAAAACCAAATGTTACCTCATGGTTCTTAGGATCCAAGGCACCAAGCATTTCCATTAACACATCCGCTAGACCCCGAGCATTTTGAATCTCTGACAAGCTGAGTGTAAACAAATTCTTTGCGTAAAAAATCTAGCAACCAACTTTTACTAATGCACAGTGCTGCAACTCCCCCCATTAAGTCCATGGCAAGGAGAAGTTAAACTTTCATTGCATAGTATAGAATTAAAAAATTAGAGTTTCATCAGATGAAAAGAGCATTCAAACATGCAGTTTGAATTTAAATTCCACATGTTCACTGCCAGTTGGATATATTACCGATACGTCAGTATGCAAGTGTACTTAAGATCTAGCCAATAGAATTACATACAAACAGGTTGACAATGATATCTTTGACACAGGAAACATCGACGAGCTAAAAACTAGAAAGTTGACAAATAGATTCAGACTGAAAGAAGCCACTGTGATTGAATGTTATCTTTATATAGGAAAACAATGAGCAACTGAAATTCTGCGCCTTTGTGCATGCAAAACACATCAGTGTGCATTTTACTATTTTGGTTCCTTTTCTTTTTGGGGGAGGATGCATGTTATGCATTAAAAACGGTTTCATCTGGAATAACGTCAGTCAAAAATGTAGCCCACAGTAATTATGGTAAAAAGAAATGGGCTTCCTTTTTTTTTGTTTTTTTTTTCCTTCATTCTAACTGCATATGGGAATTCCAAGATTAAGCACATCTAGTACCTATTTTATGGAAGAAATAAAATTGGGAAACCCAAGGTAGCTTTAATAAACTAGACTATATTTAAGCTGAAATAGAAAGTCAAGAAATGAGAAATAGATATATCAAATATACCTGAGACCAGAAGCATCAGACTGCAAAGAGGCCTGGATAGCAGCATCTTCATATGCTGAAGGTGCATGAACTATTGGCTGTGTTTGGGGAGGGGTAAAGAGCGGTACACTGTTTTCTGCTCGGGGGGGAAACTCAACTCCAGCAGCCTGACAGTTATCAAACAAAAGTTTGTTTCACACAATAGGTCTCAACAAATGGATAGAGAAAAGTTTGTTTCACACAATAGGTCTTAACAAGTGGATAGAGAAAGTTAAAGGCCCAACGTATGTTATTCTAAGTGACAACAATATTTTCATAGGAATTACAGTTTCAAATCAATAAATAGACGCAATTCTCGCAATTATGGACATGAGCCACCTTTGAAAAAATCAGAAAAGATTTACACTCAATGATAAATGACTAAATATAACAAAACGCTAACATGTTTAACCTTCTAACCTTTAGGACTATAAAAACCAAAACAAATAAGATACACAGTATCCCAATTCTACGAATAACAGTGTAAACTTTTACTGCAATTACTGCTTTCAATATAACTGTTTTAACCTTCAATGGACACTAAAAAGAAATGAAAAGAAGTACAGCAAAGCAATTACCCTCAGTTCATTGTACGCGGCATGGTATTGGGAATACCTTCCCCTTGTGCCCCCAAAAGCTTCTTGCCATGTATCTATCAAAATCAGTATCTTTTCCCTCACATTCAAATCTGGCTGAACAATCATATCAAAACTATATTATACAACAAAATGGAATCAGAAGCAAACAGATTAAGACAATACATTGTTCTGTTAAGGAGAGAAATTGGGACCTTCTTCTTCACTATTTTAACCATATCATGTAGGATGTCACGCTCAATGATTAGCTGAAATACATTTTCACCGCAATTCTTGCTAACAGTCTCCAATGCCTAAACCAAATGTTCCCACAAAAACCTCATCATAATTAGATGATGAGTAGTTTGTTATCATCTAGAATAGAAAGAAAAAGACAAGCCCACAACAAACATGCAATATACGTATATTTACAGATTCTAAATCATGATAATTATAATGCGTGCAATGTTGCACATACTAATTGAGTTTGGACCAAATAATTTACAGAATAACAAAACAATTACATAGTATTATTGTAACCTCACACTGTTTATTAAGTTAAATTAAGAAAATATAGGCCTACAACGTTTGAAAAAGCAAAGAATTACTTACAAAAAGAGCTAGAAGTTGAATCTTAGGATTTTTGCTGCCTAGTCGTTTCTTGAGTACTTTTAAAGCATCCTTTGCTTGCCTGCAATGCCAATCCAATTCAAAACCAGAATCAAAATCAGCACAATTGGCTTTGAGAAATGGTCAGGAATAAAAAGAAAATAGATTTGCAAATATAACTTCAGATAATGAAGACCAGAAAATTTTAACTATCATTACAAATTAACAGCTAAAGGATTGCTCAAATATCACACAACATATCTTAAAATTCCAACAAACTCAAGTAAAAAGCAGTCAGCCATCTTTCAAGAAGTTCTTATCCACCCTGCTGCATGTTAAGGAACATCCAACAAACGCATATCAATGAGTATTTATTGTGCAGTTCTGAAGCCTAACCATGCAAATTACATTACTAGAGGAAGTGAAAGATTGTCTCCAAAGTTTTGAATTGGAAAGAGAAGTATACTTCAAACAATCAAAAGGAATGAACTTAATAAGATATCTTTATGAACCCATCTCTTAAAAAATAGAATATAAGGCTATAAACAGTTATATAAAGGTGCCTGCCAAACTATAACGTTTCAGTAGGTTTTGCTAACAAGGCTGAAGAACCTAAGAAGCAAATAAGCTGATATACAGGTTATGATACCATCTAAAACAAATCTAATTTCAGCTGATACACATTCATGCCCCACAGCCTACAACAGCTTCTTTGAGCTTGGAAGCATATAAAAAATTGCAGATGGTAAAATAGCTGAAACACCAAATATAATCCAGCTTCTAGTTGAATAGTATTAACAAGCCAAACCTATCCACTCGCAAGTCACAACTTATAAGCATTGCCTTGCATACCAAGAGCGTAAACAGACATTCAAAAGAAAAAAAGTGAAAATTTTGTCAACAAAAAGTGCCAAAGCATAAAAAGTACGGAGACAAAACAGTAAAGAAGATGGAGAACCATACCCAGGATCCATGTTGATGATATCACAAAGCTCAATGTTTATGGCCCAGTCTGGGCCAATCAACATGTCACTTGTAGCCCTCTCAGCACAAGCGGCCGCATTATTTGCCATAATGACTCTTAGTCTCTCAATTTAAGCGAACACTCCTTAGTTATCCTAAAAACAAAATAATCAACCACATAAGCAATTCCCAAATTCAACTCTCAAATTCAAGAGATGCATCAGCATCAATCAATAAATGATTTTTGAAACGATATAAATACATGATCAAATTGAATCAAACAGCAAACAATAAACCCATAAAAAATCCAAAAACCAATACAATAATCCCATGGCAATTTCATCAAATCCCAATAAAATGAATACCCAAAAGGAAAACCCAATTGCAGGAAGATGAAAAAACCAGTAAATTATTGAAATTCAAGGCATAATTCAATTGAAAAAGGAAAAACAGCAAAAACCCACTTCGCAAATAGCATCAATAAAGCAAAGCACCACAGAACCATAAGAAATGCGACAACTGATAGATAGAAGCTAAGGATCTTAAGTATAAGCTCACCTGTGATCGAAAAAAAAGTCGTTCTTTTGTTTATGAGTATCGGGAAAGAGAAAGACAAATGACTTGAGGGTTGGTTTTGGGCCTATAGGGCACTAAATGGCAGTGAGTCATACGCTTGTTTTTGGTACTTGGCGTCAGAGTTTAATGTTCATATCAATGTTATGTGTTAGAATAATCCATTTGGCCTTCGGTTTTTGATGTTTGTTAGTATATTATATTCTTTTTTTCTTTCTTTTTTTTTTTTATAATATGTATAATGACTCTTTTCTTAAGACAAATTTAGTACTAAATAACTTTTGGTCTGTTTTTCTTTTCCCCATTTTTTAAAGCTAACATCACAGCCTGTGAAGGGAAAATGGCTAAATGCTTTCTTATTTTTCTTTTCTTTTTGTTTCTTGATTTTATTGTTTGGATTTGATTTTCTTATGAATTTATAGCTCATTAGGTTAAAAAAAAATAAAGTTGTAAGTTATTAGCTAAAACTAGAGTTGTATTTTGATGTCATACTAATTTGTGCATGAGAAGATTGGTGTATACTTACAAAATTGAATTTTTATTTTCTGGTGTAATAAAAAATGAATTATGTCTAAATTAAGATATGTATAAGAAATTCTATAAGTATATTTATTTTTGGGATTGCAATCATACCTAATTTGCAATTAGATAGTATCATTACTAGAAAGAAATAGGGAATACTATGAAAGGAGAAAAAAAAAAGAATGTAATATATGTGCTTGCCAACTAAAAGTTTTTTTTTTTGGATAAAAAAATAAATTTGGATGTCCTAGAAATTGACTTATAATTGCACAACTCATGTAGTAAAACATTTTCAATCCATATAAACAAATACTAACTAGCTTAGTTTTGTGGTATTTATTTCAAATCTTTTTTTGGTTTTTATGATTAAAGGCAAATCATGTACACCATCCCTAACATTTAAAGTCTAGAACACAAATTGTTGGAGCTAAAGTTTCTTATGTTATTAACTCTTATATTGACAAGATTATCATGTAGTTAATGAGTTAAAATTTTTCTTTCACTTTTATTTTAGAAATATACTTATATATAATTAATCATATATATATTTTGATAAACCACTTTCATATTAAATTCTTTTTAAAGGAAATAAATCATTAATATGAATAAAATTATTAATATTAATTAAAATTTTAAAATTTCAACTTCTCTCAAAATGATAAATAGTTAAAATTTCAAATAAAAATAAACTAAAATTTATTATATCATAGATGTTTTTTATAAAATATAAAAAACAAGTTAAAAATAAAATATATTGACATTGAATATGTTGAACCTTATTTGAAAAGTAATATTTTTTAATAAAAATACAATTGTATTAACAAAATATTAAATTTAGCATAACAACAAAAAATGCACTCCATTTACTGGCTATAATGAGTCATAATTCGATATTTTTATCTTTAAACGAATTTAGTCAAATTATTATAGAAATCATATAAACTATTTCAATAATAATATTATAGATTAATCGCATAAAGGGATACTAATAACTTTCATATGAGAAGAGTATTTTAGCCAACAATAATCTAAAAAGATAAACAAAGAGAAAAAAAAATTTAAAAGAAAGGTAAAGAGAAAAGACTATTAGACTTTATTATTATATTGGAAATTATAATGAGATTCAAATAAAAAAATAAAATAAAATTTATTGTTATGTTAAAAATTGATAATTCTTTATATATATATATATATACTTATTGTATTTTTATTGTATTTATTGTATTTTTATATTAAATTAAAAATATAATATTCAACAAATATTATTTAATAGAATAAAATATAAAAAATTAAATAAAAATGAGACTTTTAACTTGAAAACCAATATAATTATTATTTTAATATAGAAAAATAATAAAAAAATTTTAATTGAATATATATGATTGCACATTTTATTATAATTTTTTTCCTTTCTATTTTTAAAATATTTTTTTAGAATATCTTATATGCATTTTAAAATTTTTATTATTAATTCATATAATAATACATGTAAATATTAAATTTTAGTTATTATATTTGTACAAAATTTAATTAATTTTTCATTCTCAAAAAATTAAGTATGGAAATAATATAAAAGAAAAAAATATTTAAAATAGTTAATATAATATTCGTGAGTATATAATAATAATAATAATAAATGAGTTTGGTTATCCTCACTCCACATATCTTAAATGCTCTCTAATTTATATTTTATTTATCTAAATGATTAAATTATCCTCACTTGATTTTGCAATAATATTGATAAATGTCATTTAACCATTAAAATTGTACTTAAATTATAATAATCACACTTGAAAAAATAAATCATAGCCGGTCATAGTCACTTAAAGTTTTTTCTTATGTTATTATTTTTCTTCTAATTTTTCATAAATAATATTCATTAAAAAGTATTTTCTTCTTAAATGCATTTTGATTGGTCATAATCTATTTGCTAATGCACCAAACCAAAGTCATATAAACTAGAATACTCATGTAAACTTAGAATAACAAAGTGTGCTTCCTAAGATTTCGTTTTCTCATGGAATAAAGGAACTTTAAAAATGATAATAAAATGCTCACTCAAAAAAAAAAAACAAAAGAAAAGAGAAACTTCCCATTTGCAAAGTATTATTATTATTTCATTACGGTATCCACAAATCAATTATAAACTTAATAGATGTTATTCTTAGAAACTAAAATTCAACAAAAATGTGCTCTAAAACTGAACCAACCTCAAAATTTTGCCCATTTCATGACACCAAGTTGGTTAGACCATTATTCCTAAAATAAAAAAAGGGCAAGAAGAAGAAAAAGAGCATTTGGTGATGATTGGTCTGTCAGAAAAAGGCTTCAAAGGACGGTTACCATTTTTCTTATTTTATTTATATTTCAATATACATATGGGTTTCTTTCTCAAAGAAAAAAAATAAAAAAGGTAATGGTGTTTTTCTATTCTTTCTTTGACTTTTCTTAATGAGAACAGATTGGATTGGAAGACTACAATCCGAGCTGTAAGCGCGTTGTTTTGTGCAGTTCTGACTTTGGGTAGAGAAGAAGTTGGGAGGGAATGGTTCTTCCTTTTGAGAATTTCTGAGCCTCATAGAAGAAGTTTGATTTCTAAAAGTCAAAATGAATGAATAACTGGGACCCTGTGCTGACCTGTGGCATTGACCCATTCCAACCTCTACAAATGAGCAAAAATATATTTACCTTTAGAATTTCAGGTTTTATTGGCGGTGCAATTTTAATTATTCTCATAATCACCCAAAAGATGAAGCTTGAACACTTACTTTGTTACTTACTGGAAGAGCTAATAACTATTTAACCGCCTTGCTTGCCACTGTCAAGTGAAATTCAACCACATACTCAACATATGACTCATCGTATAAAATATTTTGAACTTTTTATAATATTCTTACAAGCTTCTTATTTGTGATGCATTCTAGGGAAACAAGATTCAGTTACCCTTGTTTTACACCTAGGATCTAAAATGGCAGCAATAGATATCAACAAGTTATATTCTCCATCAATACTTGTCAAATTTCTCTTTCATAGCTTCAATCATATATCATCAATAAACTCATCTTTAGTTTGGGGATTTTTATCCAATAAGAATTTCACTCTATAAACTTCATTAAGAAATAGATTTGAAGTTGGGTACTCATTTCTAGAGATGGTATTAGTGGTTGATTTTAACTCTTCTAATATTTTATAGTTTTTCTATTTCCAATGAATCTTCATTACTTGGACAACAATGGTAGTGTGGATTCCAATCTTTGAACCTTGGAAACACCTCTTTGAATTTTATTATTACTAACATCTCATAAGTGGAGTTCCACCTCATTTTGCAATGAAAAATAATAACCTTCATATAAAGCAATTAATTATTGCACAATCTAAAAAAATTATTGCAAGTCTCGCTTCATTTTCATTGATGAAATTCGCACTACCATGTATGTTCTCAATAATGTTATTAATTTTTGAAAGACCATTTTTGAAATATAAGGCTTAAGATGTGTGTTGCACATGAAATATTTTTCTCCACAAAGTAACCCTTTTCTTTTAAGAAAGTGTTTATCAAAATTTGAACTCCACATCTTTATTTGGGACATTATCAATTGAAATGGCGCACACCTTATTCTCAATGCCCGAATCATTCAAACACATAAATATCATCAACTATTTCAACACTATGATAAAGCTGGGAACACAGTTCTACAATTTTCAATTGGAATCAATGACAAGTCTTGTGAGAATCATATGCTCAATCTTCTAATTTGTTTTCCACGTATCTATTGCCATACTGATTTTACCAACATTCTTCAGTCATCATTATCGCTTTCATTTTCTTATTCTTGCTCAAATGTTATGAAGCACAAATTCAGAACCTCTTTCTTATCAAATTCTTCACATTCCAACCTGTTAATGTCATCCCAAATAATAGCTTTCAAGGCTTTTTTCTTCTTCTGATGACTTTTTCTTGTTATTCTTGTGGCAATCCATTTTGATGTGTCCGTGTGTTGCACCCAAAGCATATGACTTGATCGCACTTGGAGATGTCACTCATCTTGTGGTTCTTAAAGCTAACCCTTCTTGTTCTTAATGAGAAACTTTTAAATCTCCTTAACCATTAAGGTCATTTCATCGTCCTCAATTTTACTATCACTTAATGAGGAAGTTGATTCATTGCTCACTTCTTTGGCCTTCAAAGATAGGTCCTTTTTTTTAGAGGGGGGGGGGGGGGGGGAGAGCGGGTTTCTTCATCTTAGGTTTCTCTAGGTGATTTCATAATCCAGAGGCTTCCCCATAAGCTCATCTAGTGAAATAGCATCCATCTTATTTACTTCCTCAACGATCATCTTTTGTGCTTCCCATTTCTTTTTGAGAAGAGTCCTAAATATCTTGGCAATAATATTTTCATCTGAGTAAACTTTACCTAAAGCCTTTAGAGACCCCCACTATATCAATGAAGCAATTTTACATCTTAGTGATAATCTCGTTGGGCTTGTAAATGAAGGTTTTATAATCATGGATGAGTATTTAAATTTTCTTCTTTCTGACTTCATTGGTACCTATATATTGGATTTGTAAAATATGCCAAATCTCTCCAGCCGTTGTGCACATATGAACTTTGCCATACTTCATTTATGAATAACATAAAATAGAACATACATGACTCTTCTAACTTTAATATTTGTTTTCCACATAACTCTTCTAACTTTAAAATTTGTTTTCCTCTTTCTATTCACTTTTGGGCTTAATTACAATAGCTTCACCTTCGATCTTTGTTCGCACTTGCCTTCCACTTTCATTGATATCCTAACTTCTATGCTTCCATTATTATTGAAGATTTCTATATGATTATTCCAATATAGGTAACTAGCAATATCAAAGAATGAGAGCTTGAAGATCGATTGACCTTCTTGATTTGTTATGACCTTTACTCTTTCATAATTAAGTATTCAAAAAGGAGATTTGTACAAATACGACTTGTTATCCCTTAGACGCTTAAGAAGGGCTGAATTGAGCATTAGCAAATTTTACAAAATTACAACTACTTTTATCAAACACAAAAGAATGAGAGAAAAATAAGGATGGACATAAGGGATTTATATAAGTTCTATGCTAGCTACCTATATAAGCACTACACTTGACAATTCCACTATCACAAATAGCCTATGGGAGCTACTTAAACGTTACAAGCCAAGTAATATATATATCCAGTAGACTCACAACTTACTTTTCGGGTGCAAAATCATTTTTAAGTTAGTTCATAGACACTAACCTAAGCCTTTCAAAATACTAAGTAATCTCATATGAGATTAAAACGTAGTGTTTAAAGGAGAATACATAATCTCCCTAACGTTAACAAGTTTGACTCTTACAAAAATAACCCAATCTTAAGCAAACTATTTTGATTTACACAAATAGAGAGTTAAAAGACACTTGAGAGCATTGAGGTAATCTTTGAAATGTCGCTTAGAATCTTTTTTGGAGAAAGTATAAAATTTTATCTTGTGATTTTCCTTTTTGACAAATATGGTTTCATGATTTATTAACAAATCTTTGTCCTGTGGTATAACGCAATTTGCTAAGTGATATCAGATCTAGAATTTTGTTACATCTATTTAACGTAGTATCAGATTATGTGTAACTCTGAATACATAATTTATTTTTTTTACTTTTTATATATATTTAAACAAATTTTATTTTTATCATTGTAAAATTTATTTAAATATATATAAAAAGTAAATGAAAAATGAAAAAATTTTATATTTAGAGTAAAAAGATTTCTTATTTAAATTAAAATACTGAACAAAATTTAATGTTAAGTCAAATAAAAATAATAAAATTATGAATTTAATATTATTTTATTAATAATATTATAATAAAAAATAAAATTTTATTAATAAATAAATTATATAATCATATTTACTAAAAAGAATAATCATATAGTAGGATTTTATATTTTTTTTTATTCTTTTGTGGCGCTAATTGAAAATAACTTTAGAAGATAACCAAAAAAAAAATATATATATATATATGTCATTATGTCAGAAACAACTGTGACGCTTTTGGAACGAGACCTTTGAAAACAAACTTAGAAGCTGGAAAAAAAAAAAACCATTTGTTATGTCAGACAAGGCGTATTACTCCTAGCAAGAGGTGTGTCGCCCCAGCAGCTGTCCAACAGTGACTTGGCATGGTCCATGCTTACTAGCTTCAACATGAGGCATGTCCTGACACAAAAGTTGCAGCAGATCCAGTTAAATTATCTTAACTGGGATTATTCTTGGATAGAATCATTTTTGGACTCTATTATTTTCTAATTGGGTTGGGTTTGATTTGTTTGGATTTCAAATGGATTTGAGCCATTGATTAAATTTACATATCAAAAGAATTTTACATTAAATTTTGAGTTTATCATTAAAATAACATTTCAGATCATATCGAATTAAATTATTTATTTTTTAAAATATTTTTAAATTTTTTATTATTTATATGATATTTTTCACAATTTATTAAGAAAAATAATTTTTTTAAAAAATCATTTTTCCATTAGATAGATTTTACGTAAATTGAACCTAAGCAAATTTCTTTATTTTTATTTAAATACTTAATATATTAAATAAAATTTATTTTTTAAGCAAATGACTCTATATATTGAAAATGTACAGTTGAATTAAGTTCATATAAAATTGAAAATCAAAAAAATATTTTTTAACTTTAAATAAAATTTAATTATTTTGATAATTTAAATCAAATTTGCTATAAAAAGGTTTTCGGTTCCTAATTTGAATTTACCTTTAAAATAATATTTCTGATTAGATTAGTCATTTGTTATTCACATTTTTTTAAAAATATATTTTAAAATGTTTGTGTAGGTTCTTTATTATTTATGTGATATTTTCTCATAATTTATTTAAAAATATATTTTTTAAAAAGTATTATTTTGCAATCTGGTAAATTTTATATAAAATATAATTTGATTAAAATTTTTGCTTTCATTTAACTGCTTAATAAATTAAATATAATTTTTTTAAAAATAAATGAATATATATAATAGAAACGAACAATTGAATTAAATTCATATAAAATTGAAAATAAAGAATAAATAAAATTTAAATATTTTTAATAATTTAATTGGATTATTTGAGTATATCCGTGAGTCGGATCAAGTTCGAGTTATCATGGATTGACCTACAAATCAATGTTTTTAAAATCAAACTTCTTAGTGAACCAGTTAGTTAACTAGTTTTCGGTTCGATCGGTCTGATCAATCAGGTTTAATTGATTTAATAATAAATAAAATTTTAAAATATTTATTAAAATAATTTTTGAAAAATCAAAAAAATATTTAAAATATATAAATAAATTTAAAATATTTAAAAATATAAAAATTACCTTAAAATTGAATTAGTTCTATCGAAACTGATCACTAGTCTAGTTTTTAGTTTTATCGGTTTGACCAATCCAGTTCGATTTCATAATATTGTTATGAATTGGACTTGAATCAAATTAAATGTGATTCAATGAGTCATATTGTAACAATTATTTTCATTTACAAATCATGACATTCATATCCAAAAATACATATGCATAAGAATTGATTCATTATACATATACAATCCAATATGTGTTTACTGTATATATATGTTAACTAATATTCAAGGCTAGTGACCACGAGCTGATTTCTATTTAGATATATGTACATAACACAAGGAGAGAGAGAGAGTTGAAATTTGACCTACGATATGTGCTTCATGTGTCTATATGCATAACTCTATACTCTAAAGTATTTAAATCCTATGCTTTAATATCTGAAAAACATAATTGCTATTTGATGAGTCACTACTCAAGGAATAAAAATAATAATCAGATTCTTATAGCACAACCAACAATCAAATATCATAAGAATACACTACAAGTATAAGAATTAACTATGCAAGTGCAAATGCAATATATTGATTTTGTCGTGACCTTGCAAGACAAACACTGCTATCAAAAATTCATGTGATTCAAGTGACATTTAATTTTGTCAGCTAATATATAACAAGTGAATCATTTGATCAATAAAATGTGTCAATAAAACATATTGATCCCTTTTCCAAGTGTTTAACAAATTGGTCACAACATCTTTTGAGTTTTATATGCAAGTGTTCATTCATAATGATATACTAAGTAATCATTAAGAGCATATAATTCTCACTTGACCTATATTCCCACGTAAAATGTCACAATTCAACCCCATATACATGTAATAGAACATAACCATATCATAAAATCATCACACAATCTAATTATGACTTTTACTTACCTTTTGATGTGACCAACCTTTATAGTAGGTTTGCTCCTCTCTCTTTGACTTTCTCAAAGTGTTGAGATCCGAATATTCAATTGATACATGGTTATAAGTATGTCAAAATGATTATGAATGTTTGGTATGCAACTATGACATGTTTCATACAAGTGGACTTAGTGTTTATGCATATTTTTCTTATATGACAATTTGACCTTGTTATAGTCTAACTGTAATAACTCTTACTATACTTATCCAAATGACTTGATTTTTTTCAAATAAACTAGACATATAATGATACAACATAATCAAATTTCATATCAATATAACATATATAGAAAATGTGGTCAATTTTTGAATTCTACCATATTTTAATGTCATCTTAGCTTGAATAGGTTTTACATTCTTGAGTGTATCTCAAATTAAACAAATTCAATTGTAAGACTGACTTACCAGAAGTTACAAAACACATGAAGGAACATTTTTTTTATGTTTTACTCATTATCTAATTCAGTTTATAAAGTCACCAAAACAAATTACCAATTTCAGGGTGAGTAGGTTTTCAATATGTTGACAATCGGTCATGATAAAGGGATAATATCTCATCAACCATGATAAATTTAGGAAAAATATTTTACAGGCAAGTATATCAGACATAAAAATATAATTTAAAGTTAAGCACATTAGCAAATTCTCATTTTATAGCCATCAAATTCTTGGAAAACAGAATTAAAAGACTGATAAGGTTTCATCTGATTCAAGACTAGTCACAATCAATGAGTCATATTTCTTTTCATATAATAAATTAAGCAAAACTGTTTTACAAGAATTTAGAGGGATATAAACCTACAAATTTCATATTTTGCACTTGGTCTAAATCAGCACATAACGTCATCAAAATATATGAAAATAGTCAGACTAAAAAGATTTTGATTAGTTGAGAACCATCCTTAATGAAGGAGCCATAGTTCTTCACACACACCAAATTAAGAAAAAATGGTTTTACATGCATTTAGATGGGCCATAAAGCTACAACTTTCATTGTTTACACTTTCCCTAATTCCTCTTCTAGGGTTATGAAATCGTGAGTGCAAAAATATACTCCAACAACAAAACCAACACAATCAGTTTTTGTTTCTTTTGAATTTCAACTTCTATACAAGGGCTTTACCTTAAAACTCCATAATTCTTACTAACCATGCATGTTTAACATGTCATGAGGGAGGAATTTAATGTGGAAAGAAAATAAAATCACTTATCTCTTTTCCCAAAACTAGAAAACTTAGGGTTTCTTCCTAACTAGCTCATTTTTCTTCTTCTTCCTCCTCCTCCTCTTTTTCTTCTTCTTCTTCTTCTTCTTCTTCTTCTTCTTCTTCTCCTTTCTTCCTTTCTTTCTTAGTTCTCTTCCTTTTTTGCACTCTCTCATGTTTTGCCTCTCCAATCCAATCCTAAAAGATGAAAATTTTAATTTGTATGCCTACCTTAATAGGACAAAATCATGGTATCTCACTACCATTGGTTGGAAGTTCAATATTCCTCTTTTAGTTCCTCTTCTTCACTCCTTCATCACCTTCATCCATCTCTTAATCTCCATATGTTCCTTATACTTTTAAATGAGCTCTAAAACACCATTATTTATGATGATATAACATGCATACAACATAAGGTAATTTGTCATGCAACTATACAAACATTACATATATGTTCAAGTGTCCCAAATACGATGGTGCAAGTGTCATTGTTGTGCTTATCCAATTCACATATTTAAATGATCATTTATCTAATGCATATATTCATATGGGATTGCAAATCATTTATGCAATGAATATTTTTATGTGAGAATGTCAATAAATGAGAATATGAATGTTACATATTTTGAATCAAGTTATTTTAAATTTCTTTTCAAGTCAAATCAAATTCTAATAATTTTTTCAAATGAATCAAACCAAAATTTTGAATTGAATAAAAAACTACAACCGTCTAGTTTAAATTCAATTTTTAGTTAGTCAGACATAAAAGCATCTCCAATAGTGCTCTTCAATTTAATGAGCATCTTTTGCACAATAAAAAACATCTTAAAGAATTTTAAATATAAAAAGTAAAAAAATTTGTATAACTCCAATAAACTCTTAATATTTTTAATATTTATTTTGTTTTATCTAATAAATTTTAATACTTTATTTAATAAACATTAATGCTTAAGGTTTTTCAATAAAATCAAATGGCTATCGTGGGATGAAAGAGAAAAACTTTTTCAATAAACAAAGAAAACAAAAAATTATCAATTAATATCTCGTATAGGAAATTAAAATATTTTAATAACAATTAGAGTGAAGGGTGAAGTTTAGTTTTCTACATGTAGAGAGTCAAATTAATTCTCTACTCTAAAATTAAAAAAATAGAAAGTGTATTGAAGTCTATATATTTGGATTGACTCTTTAAAATAAATATTAATACTTGAAATTTTTTAATAAAATCAAATGATTATTGTGGGATGCAAGAGAAATAATTTTTCAATAAACAAAGAGAAAAACAAAAAAAATCAATTAATATCTCGTATAAGAAATTAAAATATTTTAATAACAATTATAGTGAAGAGTGAAGTTTATCTCTATATATGTGGATAACCAAATTAATTATCTACTTTAAAAAAATAAAGAATATATTGAAAATTATATTATTGGATTGACTTTTTAAAATAAAGAATTTTATTCAAATGGATAGTCTATTAGAGATACCCTTACTTCAACATGGAGCATGTACTTCCTGTATGGGCCATATTTTCTCTGACATAGTCCGCATTGAATGAAACTTCACTTAGTTTAAATTCTTTCACTTCCTTACTGAGTGTTTTGAAAATTGTTTTAATAATATTTCTTGAATTTTATTTATTATTAAACTAGTTGAATCAGACCGGTTGAACTAGATTGGTTTAACTGTCTGGTCCTGTTTTACAAACATGGCTCCTTACCTAATTCCATAACTTTCAAACTTATTTTCTTTTTCTTTTAAAGATGTGGAGATTATATGAAGAGTATGGCTTGTTCAATACTGGAATTACCTTACATGGCTTTCACATATATTGATATGCCTTGAGAATTTACTTATTTGAGGATCAACATTCATAACAAATACACTTTGCACACACGTTACTAACATTTAATTGCTGCTCATTAAAATAAAAATTAGAACTATACGCTTAGTACAACTGATATTATGTATTAACGCTCTTATCTAACTTGGTCTATAGACCAAAGGTTACCCAGACCACGCTTAACATAATCCAATATGGAAGCTAACCTTACACTATAGTCCTTTTATCCAACTTGGTCGGTACCGCTGAGCTCACACATAGATCATACTTAACACTATTTAATGACTCAGGTGCAATGTTCAATACAAATCCCTTTATTTTCCTTTTAATTTATGTAATGCTCATTATATGTACATATATATACACACTTGCTTTTATTATCACTATCATTACTCTTATTCTTACCACTTTTATTACTAGTTTTTCAATAAAGCTATCAATATCGACCACCACCATCGCTACCGGCATCTCCAATCAGCATCATTAAAATTGAGCTTCCGATCACTATTATCATTATAGTTAAGTATTATTACTGCTTATCACTATTGTCAATGTCAGTATCAATTTATAATTAATAATTTAAAATAACAATGAAAATATAAACTATAATTTTATTTTTAAAATAAAAATATATTAATTATTATATTACTTTACATTACATTTTTCACTTTCTTTCATTTGGGAATGAAATTTGATGTGCAATTGAGGAGTTGAAGGTGGTCTTAAACTTAAGAAGAACCACTGAATAATGCGGTCCTCGAGGATGTTATTGTCACGATGCATGAGGCTCCTTTTTGGGTTCCTCCATCCATTCGACATATGTTTTTGGAATCGTTAAAAGTCATCAAACTTAATTCATTCTTCCAATTAAGTACTCCTACTAATAATTTAAATTTTAAAATTCAAACATTTTTAATTAAATTTCTAACCTTTCAAAATCACTCATTTTCAGTGAAACTTAATTTGTTTTAATTCAAATTTGAATATCTCAATATTTTTTCTTTAATTATTCTTGAACAATAATTTTTCAAGCCAAAATTTCAAAATTATTCAAAAATATTATATAAATTTGAAGTTGGAATTCCTCAAACTTTTAAAATAACTAGCTTTTAATCAACGTGTGTTCCACATTGATCAAAACAATTATTAGATATATATATATATAAATTAATTAATTTTTTAATTTTATATTCGTACAAATAAAAAGAATAAATTGTGTAAAGTTATAAATAATTAAAACTTTTCTAGAATATATACAAAAGAAAATTTTAATAAATATAAATGAATGAAAAAATAACTTTAAGACAAAATAATAAAAAAACTTAAACTTAGAAACTAAATAAGAATTATACAAGACTAACAAAAAAGATAAATAAAATAACATCAAAAAATAAAAAAATTTATTTTCCTTGCTCATCATATATATATATATATATATATATATATATATATTCACTGTAACGATTAAAATGTCAAAATAATATTAGGATAATATTTTTTATAGATATATTTAAAAGAAATTTAATGTATTATAAAGTTTACGTGAGAGAAACTCTTCTTTGGAAACCACATTTTTATTATAAATTAGTTATTATCATTGATTAGTTTTTTATTTAACTTAAAAAATGTTTGAACTTAGATTCTATATCTTAATTTTTAAAATATTTGAAAAACCAAATAACACTAACTTAAAGATATAAACATTTTTATCCATTATTTTAGTTATTTTAAATAATAATAAATTTAAATATTGAAATAATATATACTATTTCAGTTATTTTAAATAATTATAAATTTCAAAAATTAAAATAAATAACTAGTTCTATAAAGAAGTATTATCATCCAATTAAAATTTATTTATAACTTAAGGTTATTATTATCAATTTAAAAAATTTTTATACCTTTTGTATTTAATTTTTTTTTAACTAGCCACTTTTATATATAGTGTAGATACAACAAACAAAAATGTAAAATTTATATATTCTATGCAAAAATAATAATTTAAATTTTATTTTGTTTTATTTTAAATGATTTGATTAAAGTTAAGAGTGTATTTGGTATTGCTATTATAAATTATTATATTTTTTTATTCTAAAATACAATTATCTTTTTAGAAACGTAATTTAATTATATTATCAACTTAATTTAGTTTTTGATAAAATCTCTAAAATGTTAACTTTTTTTAAAATATTTTTTACTCATAAAATTTATACTGAATATATTTTTATTTCAAAATTAATTATTGGTAATAGCAATACAAACTCACCCTAAATAAAAGTTAGGGTTTATGATTGAAGAGAAAAATTATAAAATATTTTGATTTTTTGTATAAAAAATAAATTATAGCAGACATTATTAATTTAAAAGTATTTGATGTTTTTCTATGATTTTAATTTTAAGCTTTATAATTAAGATATAAAAATAAAAGCTACAATTGCTATTTGAACACAAACTGATAACAAAACCTTTCTTAATTTCTCTCTTTTTTTTTTTTTTTTGGAGAAACTCTATCATCATAATATTAAACGCTTAAAGGAGAGAGAGATAAAGCATTTTCAAGTTTAGTGTCTATTAAGTACCCATTAACCCCATTAGTTTGAATGGTACAACATTTTGTGTATGCAGATCATGCGCTTACACAATGAAACTTTAGATCAGGTCGAGGATTTGCACATGCACAAGAGAAAGCATTTCAAGCTATTTTCTTACCATTCTTATAATTGAGCATTTTAATATATACTTCTTATTAACTTGATCTTTTTTCAATGTATTTTAACCTTTTTTTAGCAAGAGATTACTTTAGATTTCAAATTCTTATCCATGCATTCATCATTTTAAGTATATAAATATACTAATTCATAGTTCTCATGCAGGACAACATGAATGTAGTTCAATTTTTCATAATTGAGTAGCGAGACTCATTCAAAATGAAGACTAAAAAAATTATTTAATGAATTTTATATGCTAATTAACAAGATTTTATTACCTTCTTTTGAAAGGTTTTCCTTTCGCTTTTCTTTTCATCATTGCAATGTACACATTATTCTATGCTCCTTATATTTTCCCTGCGCTGGATTGTGCTACATATCTCTGTACATTTTTGTGTTCTAGTGAGGAATAACATGCGATGACGGATCCAAAACTTAAAAATTTGAGGGGTAGAAGTTTGAAAAAAATTGACTTGATTACACTGTAATTTTAGTACTTAATTAAAATGATTCAATTTAAATTTAGATAAATAAAAAATGATTCATATAAATATTTAATATAATATAAGATTTAATGAAAAAATAATAAGAAAAAATTTACTTGAGAAAAGGCTGTTGATAATAATAGATAGTAGAAGCGGTAACAATCACATAGAGAAAGAGTACAAAGAAAAATAAAAATAAATGAAAAATTAAATCGAATAAAAAAGAGAAGTATATAAAAATAAAATAAAATCATGTATATAAAAATAAATAATTTTAAAAATTTGATGAGTTAAGTTATAAAATATTTTTAATTAAAGTAAAAATATGTTTATATAAAAATAAATTAAAAATCTAAGAACAAATTATTTTTTTAAAAAAAATTTTGGGAGCTATAATATGTATATATAAAAATAAACTAAAAAATATAAAGATTCGAAAGATTTTTTTTTAACATTTGCAGGCCAACAGTCCTCCTTGCCCCCTTTGGTTTACAGATATAGAAGATGACTAGGGAGCGCCTATAGTGATGAGCCTTCATTAAAAAAAAAAAAAAAAAAAAAAACTGTAAATGAAAGCCAATCTTCAAACTACTACTGGGTCGTCAACCCTCGTTTAGTGGTAAGGACAACACAATGGGCACATTGATAACCAAGCCTGGCGATCCGAGCACAATTACTGCAAGCAGATAGATTGCCATTGAGTGAATTGCTGAATCAACACATACTTTTCTTATGCACTGTTCATTTAAAAGAGTTAACTAAAAGCACGATATGCCGCAATTTGTTAAGATTTATCCCAGGATGAAAAAAAATAAAATAAAAATAAAAGATATATAATAGTTTAAATTTAATTATTTAATTAATTAGTTTTAATTTTTAATAATAGTTAATCCAAATTTATTATAAATCTAATTTATTCTCGAATTTAACCTTTATCCAATTTTTATTTGTCACCTTCATCCTTTCAATTTGATTTCTTCAATTTCTTAATATGGTATCAACGTAAGTTTGACCCAGTTTTAATTTTTGTTATTTGACGTCCGTCTGGATGTTCATGGTACCAGCAGTCTGGTGCGATATCGTCGCTATATTTATTTTAATTTCAATTTTAAATAGTCAACTAAGTAGTTGTCATTTGAGAGAGAGTGTTAAAAGTTATCCCACATTAGAAAATTACAAAAAAAATATAAAAAATATATAATGATTTGATTTTAACTACCTAATTGACTAGTTTTAATCTTTTAGCAATAGTTAATCCAAACGTATTTTAAACTCACTTGATATTATTAGAAATACCCAGAATATATCATATTTGTAAATCAGAAACATTGGTGCACTCCTATGAATGTGGAAAATATACTAGATTAGATTAGTTGAGTCGAATTAGAATTAATTCCTAACTCATCCATAACTGGTTAGTCAAAACAACAATTTAATTTATTTTGAATCAACCCCTTAGTTTTCTTTCTTTACTTTGGTATATGTCTCATTTCAAGATTCCTCTACTATAATTTTTCCATTACGTTTACTTTTTTATTTATTTTATTTTATCTTTTTATATATAATATTTATATATAATAATTTATTTTATTTTATATATTTATATATAATATATAATTTATTATATATAATATATAATTTATATCAGGCTTAACCTCTATCCAATTTTTGTCACTTTCATTTTTCAATTCAAATTTCTTAAATTTCTAATAATCCAAATCATTATATGCCATTTATATTTTATGTATTTTTTCAATGTGGGATCAAGCTTAACACTCCCCCTCAAATGACAACTATTTAGCTAACCGCTTGAAATTGAAATTCCCTTAAATGACAACTATTTAGCTGGCCACTTGAAATTAAAATTCTTTCTCCTGAAATTGAAATTGAATTGAATACAACAACAACGAAATGGGCTGCTGGGACTGGACATCCAGATGGAAAACCGATAACAAACAAAAATCAAACCAAGACAGATATTAATAAATTGAAGAGACTGAATTGGAGGGGGAGAAACAACAAAAATTGAGTGTTAAGTCCGAAAATAGATGAGTTAAAATGAATTTAGGTCAACCATTATTAAAAAGTTAAAATTAATCAATTAAATAGTTAAGCGTAAACTGTATGTTATGAGTTATCTCGCATTGGAAAAATATATAAAATATAAATGGTATATAATGGTTTGTGTTTAACTACCTAATTGGTTAGTTCTAATATTTTAGTAATGGTTAACCCAAACTCATTTTAGCCCAAGTATTCACTGGCTTTTACTTCGCCCAATTTATTTATGTTGCCTCCACCCATTCAATTCAATTTCTTAATATAGTATTAGAGCAGATGTTGCCCGATTTAATCTAAGTTGTTATCTGGTTTTTCATCTAGATGTTCATGGTACTAGTGGTTTGGTTCAGTTTTGCTATTGTATTTAATTCAATTCCAATTTCAGGAGCAGAAATTTCAATTTCTAGTGGTCAACTAAGTAGTTGTCATTTGATGGAAAGTGTTAAGAGTTAAATATCCCACATTGAAAACGAATATAAAATACAAAGGGTATGTAATGATTTAAACTTAACTACCTAATTAGTTAGTTACAATCTTTTAGCAATCGAAGTTAACCTCTATCTAATTTTGTCATCTTCATCCTTTAAATTTGATTTTTTCAATTTCTTAATATGACATCAGAGCAGGTTTGACTCGATTTGATTTTTGTTTGTTCGGAGACCGTTTGGATGTTCATGGTACCAGCGACCCGATCCGGTGTTGTCGCTGCATTTAATTCAATTTCAATTTCAGGGATAAAATTTTCAATTTCAAGTAGTTAACTAAATAGTTGTCACTTGAAGGGGAGTGTTAAGAGTTATCGCACATTGAAAAATACATAAAATATAAATAGTATATAATTATTTGAGTTTAACTACCTAATTGGTTAGTTCTAATCTTTCAGTAATGGTTCATGCAAACTCATATTAAGCCAATCATTCACGGGCTTAACATCCACCCTTTCAATTCAATTTCTTAATATGGTATCAAAACAGGTTTGACCTAGTTTAATTTTGGTTTGTTATTCAATTTTTTGTCTAGATGTCCATGGTATCAGTGGCTCGGTCAGGTGGTCACTGTGTTTAATTCAATTCCAGTGTCAACGGAAGAAATTTTAATTTCAAATAGTTAACTAAGTAGTTGTCGCTTGAGTAGAGAGTTTTAAGAGTTAAATATCCCACATTGAAAATGGACATAAAATACAAAAGTTATATAATTATTTAACTTTAACTATCTAATTGGTTAGTTCTAATTTTTAACAATGATTAAATCCACTTATTCCGGACTTAACCTCCATCCAATTTATGTGTGCTATACTTTTTCAATTCAAATTTCTTATATTTCTAATATGAAGTGACATTTGATACAAATATAAGATAGATTTTAATGGAAAATATTTACCTCATTTTATAATAATCCACTAGTATAAAAAAGGCAGAATCTAGTGATTAGCAATAATTAAAAAAAAAAAAGAAACCGTACTCTTTATTTTCTCTCATCGTCTCTTTGACACTATCTTTTTTCTTGCTGTCATCATCTAGCATTTCCCGTCTCATCAATCTATTTTACATCTGATGCGTGGGTTTTAATTATGAACTTCTATATTTTGTTTCTTTAGGTTTACCTTAGCGTTAAAATGAGTGATTAGTTTTGATTTGGTAAAATGAGTGATTAGTTTTGATTTGGTACTTTTTGTTTACCATTAATTATTAATTTCAACGACTACTTGCATAGTTTCATTCTAGCATTAAATGGATTTGGTTGGTGCCACTTGTATACGCGTTCAAAGAAAGCCTGCAGATTTGTTAGCAATTAGAAAAGAGCATATCATTTTTGTTGTTGTCAAGGCTGTTTATTATCTCTGTTTTCACTATATCAGATAAGAGTAGAATTCAGGGTTCTAAATATTGCCCGTTGCATATTGTATTGGATGATACGTAACGGAATTAAGGATAGCCGATCCGAGATGGACCGATACTGAGGGTAGAAATTCGAATAACAGTCGACACGCCATTATTAATCCGATACGAATTGTAACGGCGATTCAAAACGTGATTGCGACAGAAATAAAAACAGCACAATGAAGAAAAACAATAAAACCAACAAAAAATTTTGCACAAAAACTCAAATCAATTAGAAAAAGAAATTGATAATACTGAAATTGAAATGAAAAAGAGAAAGAGAAGAATGCTGAAAAAGAAAATAGTCAAAAGAAAGGGAAGAAATCATAGTCATACTTGGATTTTCTTCAAAACATAACTTACCCGATTTTCTTCAAGCGTTGGCTGTGGGTATTGCTAGAGAGTTATGAAATAAAAGAGTCATGCATGCCGATTTGAGGGAGTTGCTTGCGAAGCCCAAAGCAAATAGATGATTTTGGGTATCGTTGATGAATAGTACCTTCTGTCTGAACAGATTTTGGGCATCTTCGATGCGAAAGAATTAGAACACAAGTATGGCATTGAATGAAGAAATTTTGGGCATCCTTGATAGAATTGTGCTGCCAATTTGAGTAGAGACGAAGCGAAAGCCACTTCCATTAACTCCTTTTTCCTTTCTGGTTTTGACGTTTTGTAATGCTAGTTTTGTTACCTTTCTTGCTGAGTTTGGGTCGGTGCGGTAAAATGGGAAGAGTTGAGTGTTGGAGTAACGCGATTGGGTGGGCTAGATGAGTTACATTAGGAAGCAAATATACGTATGAGATTATAATAGAAAAGGATTCACATCATCTTTAACAAGTTTTATATTAATTGTTTTTTTAGAGATTTTTTTAGGTGTGAAATAATATATGCTTTTTTATTTATAAAGAAATTTATGTATGATGTTATTTTATTTTGTCAATATATTTTTAATTATAGTTTTATTTTTTTTAATTTTATTAATTTACCATTTAATTATATAATATAATATAATAATTATGAATAATTAAAAAATTTTTCTTATAATTTAAATATTTGTACTTTATTAGTTATTAATTTAGATGTTTTTGTTATTGCTACTATATACTCTTTAATATATATTGATTTTAATTGTATTGTCATCGGCTGCGACCGTTATAATTTATTAGTAACATACTGACATGTCTACAATGCAGCTGCGACGATGATATCGACCGTAACCGTTCTAAAACCTGCTAGAAATTTTATAGGGGTATCAATGTTCAGGTATGCTGTTTGCTTGAATTATTTATTATCATTAGTGCTCTTAACTACATCAATCCATTCCTCTAATTATGCTGCTCTAAACATTGAAATGCTTACCCATTTTGGAATCCTAGAACATGACTAATTTATTTATATGCTTGCGGTATAATAAGGATCTTATGTGTATCTATTAGTATGTGTGTAATCATTTGTGCCTTACTTGCACCTTGAGTTTCTTTTTTCTCTCCCTGCAGTTTGAAGTGATCTTAAGCTTATTGTTTAGAATTAGTCTCCCTCTATAAATTGTAGGCAGAGGTACAAATCTTTGCTTGAGAGGGTAGTTTTTGTTTACTAATGTACTTTTGCAATTTGATACATAGAAAATGAAATCATGACTAAGTAGCATCTTTGTCTTCTCGATCTATACATTGGTTTTCCCAGAAATTGCAGCCCCATGCTCTCTTTGTTTATCTACTGAACATTTAGTTCATCTCCAAATAAAATTAATGAAAATCTCCCTGTACTCACATCATTGCAGGTAGTGTTTAATGTTCAAGATAAGAGCCTTCCGTGATGCCATTGGTTGTAAATATAAGTAACGCTATCATTCTAGTCTGCAGATATTTATGTAACGACTCTATTGACTTACAAAGCTCTAAAATCTGCAACTTCTCCTAAACTGCATAAAATGCTATGCAGCAGCAAAAGACATTTCTGGGGATTGCAAAATTGTGATTCTGCAGCTGCGTAAACAAAATTATTTACCAGCTGTTGGTTTTGCTATAGATGCCGCTAACAGTTGCGTGGTTTTCTTTTCGGGTTTAGCAATACTCGGTATCAGGTTCTGGTTCAAGCAACTGTACTGCCTACTTTATATTTACTGGGTTGATGATTTTGAGGGGATAATTTGTAAAAGAAGGCAATAAATAAATAAATATACAAATATAAAAAAAAAATTAGAGATTAGGAGAGGTTAAAAAAAAAAAAACTAATGAACAGAGATAATCTAAAAAGTGCCAGTAACTAGAGGTACTCAATTCGTTAAAATTATATTCGTCAGTTAGTTAAACGAAGTTAGCAAAAATTTTTTTAAAAAAATTTATAATTCGTCAGCCACTTAAAATGGCAGACCAACACTTGGTCCGTGGACCTAGTGCATGCAAAATTTGCTCATTGGCAAAATGATTTTTTTTTTTGTTGAATCTATCAGTTTAATTGCTGAATGAAGTTATTTTTAATTAGTTGACTATTTTTAGTTGCTAAACATTTTTCAAACTATCTTTATTAGCTAATTATTGTTTTGCACCTCTACTCCCTAGTTTTTTTTTTTTTTGCCTCCTTTTACAAATTATCTCGATTTATTGATTGGATCTTTTAAGACTGTGCTTTGGTAGGAATGTATTGAAAAGATCTTGGAATTTGTGGAACTGATGTTCTTGCAGATGATATATATATTGAATAGAATTGAGAAAGATGATGCTTTGGGATTGCATTGTCGCTCCCGATTTGTTGATTTATATTGCCCAAGCTTTATCCAAGTCTATATGAAAGATTCAACATCAACATAAGTTTCTGATTCTACTTCTTGAATTGATGATGGTTGCTTCAGTTCATTCATACCTCAGTAGGTTCAATGTTGTTGTTTTGTGCCTATCAGCTGCTTTTTTTTTTTTACGTGGATAGAACTGTGTAAATAGTTATGGAGCATATTAATAAACGCAGTTAAAGTAGTTGTTAGTTAGTTGGTTAATAAATTGAGCTGGAAAGTTAGTTAGTCAATAGCTGAGCTGACAAAAGTTTGTTATGAAAAAGAATCTTTCTATCAGATTGTGTAACAGTCTAACGGCTATTCACTAGCTTTAATAGCTTGGATATTATTGTAACAAGGTGTTAATGAATCTTGTAGAAATTCTTCCTAATTTTATTCTCTAGTTCTTCTTTCTTCTTTTCTATTCTTATTATTCTTTTTCTTTCCTTCTCTATCATTATAGTTCTGTAATCTTCAGTTTCTGGTGTTAAGCTTTGTTGTGTGACTTTTAGGCTTAACATAAAATTATATTTACATTAGCGCCTGCACTTTGGGTATTGTATTCAGTATTGGGTACAAGCCAAAATTGTTGTGTTCTCCTCATAAATTACTTCGGAATTTATTATTATATAAAAAGGAAAAATTGTTCCCTTTTCTTTTTTGAGCAAATTGTCAGCTTTTTTTTTTTTAAACAAAAAAATTCATAGCATTGTGTCATACTTGTGTCTTAATAATTATGTAAATGGATTTATAATTTCATTAAGAAACACAACCTTGCAGTCCTAAAAGGCACTTTTGCACCACGTATAGACATAGTTCTGCCTGTCGTTTTGCTTTCTGCATGCTTTTTTTTTGTTTATGTGAGAATCACATTTCTTGAATTGGAGCTTGTAATTTTTCGTAGAAGCATCAGCTAGATATGTGCAATGATTTTATTTTCAAATTTCACCTTACATTCTTTTATATTTATTTGGTTACGAAGAAAGCAGAAGTTCTAAACCTCTACCACAACTACAGGAGGATGAGGGACACCAGAATAATCATGGAGCAGCCATAAGCTAAGCTCTACTGGAGGATGATCAAGCCTGTGGAAACCAACATCAAAAGTACCAGCATATGAAGCAAGCCACTCCATAGCAAAATTTGCTTCCTTACATGTGTGCACAATCTTAATATGCCATTCTCTGTTTAGCGCATGCCTAATCTCTTTCATAACTGAGCCATTAGCATTGGAAATACTTGAAATTCCTTGCACTATATGCACCTTACACAGACTATATCAACTTCAACAATGACCTGTTTAATACTCAAGTCTCAAGCATGTTGGATTCCTTCAAGCATACCCCAAAGCTATGCTCTTGTGATAGAGCAGACAACAATGTTATGAGCAAAACCAGCCATCCAGCCACCCAAGTGATTACGGATTAATCCACCAGCCATTGCTGCTCCGTTACCCATTTTAAAAGCACCATCAATTTTTTCGTTATACCATTCTAGTGGGAGGAGACCAGCTAATCTGTTTTATCACCTTGACTTTCCTTTGCATCAAATTCGCATCTAGAGTAATTCTTGATGATTTCTGAGGCTTGAGCCAAAATGTCCTCGATAAAGGAGCCTGATTAGCAGTCTCCTGAGCCAAACAAAATTCCATTCCCACGGTTCCAAAGACTGCAAACCGCAACACCAAAGATACAGCTCCAATCGACATTATTACTAACCAGATGAGAATTAGTCAGCTTGTAAAGAACCCAATCTTTCAGAGGAAGAGAAAAACCTTCACCCAATCTTTCAGAGGAAGAGAAAAACCTTACTCTGTGCTCCGTTGGGATAATATCAACGGCTACCTGTTTAGCAACTAGACAGCCCTTAACAACATGAAGTGTATCATCCACGAACCATCCACAAACTTTACAGCTAGTATCTTGAGTTAGATGCCATCTCGTTCTTTCAACATTAATGAGAATTCTTTGTTTATGCAAAAGCCAGAGGAACATTCGAATTCTCTCTAGTCCCTTCCATTTCCAGATGACACTCCACACTCCAGCATGATCGTCCCAGGAACCTTTCATAATCATCCTATACGCTGATTTCATTGCGAACGTGTTAGCAGATTTGACATTCTTCTAGAAGATATTTAAGAAGATTTTATGGAGAATTTGGGTTAAAGCAGCTTTTTAGTGAAAAATCAGACCGCAACCATGCTTAGTATGGGGCTATTTAGCTTTAACTTTTTGTTAGTCACTCCATTAGACATGTCTCTTGTCAGCAGCATGGTTTAAAGTTGTTTATGAGCTGTAATCATTTTAGTTCTCTTCTTTGAAATCTCTTTATATTTTTGAACTACCAGTAATGAAGCGTGTGTGGAACAAAGTTAAAGTTCCAGCATTCTTCCCAAACTTTTGTTCTTTGCTTTTATGTTCTTTATGTTGTTTAAATTTCAGTTATAATTTGAACAGAACGAACCAAATGATGAGAGGCCGCAGTAAACCTTATATGCCCCTGCCTCCAAATTAGGAGGGATGATAGCAATAATATTAAGAATCATACCATGTGGCAAGAAATCAGCAAAAATACTCCAATTCCATTGACAACCATTTTGAACAAAATCATCAACCACATTCTCAATCATGTGGACAGGGATTGAACAAGTCACCTGAAAAGCAAGAGCTTTTTAGGTTTTTTGAGTTATTTAAAAGTATTGCTACTTGTTTAGTCTAAGACCCTCATTTGTTGATGAAGCTTTAGCACTTAATTCATATTTTACATTCAACTAATTCATATATAATCTGTCAAATTCAATATCATTTTGGAATCAATCAGCATTAAAGATCATATATAAGGAACCTCTTGCTTTCTCATGCCACTAAAAGCAATAAGAAAAGTATTTCACCTTCTTGTGATGCTTAGGATTACTCATAATCAAGGTTTCGAAAATCAAACCGAACAGGCCAGTCAGATCGGTAAAATGAGGAACCGGCCGACTGTCTGGTTCAAAACTACTTCAAAAACTGACTAGTTATCAAATCGGACAAAACCAGTTATCAAACGTCTTTTGGGTTATAAGCTGATATGTTTTCCTTTCTTCTCCTCTTTGATAAATCCCAAATCAAACACAGCTGCCCTAGCCCTATATTGATACCCATCCTTCTCGCTTCATCCTCTAATCGACACCCATTCTTCTTCTCGCTGGGGGTATGCAAAGGTTGGTTTAATTAATTTGGTTTGATTTTTTATTAAAATCAGTTAAAATAATTTTTTTATTTTTAAATTGAACCGAACAAAATTTTTTAAAAAAACCGATTTAATTGAATTAAATCGAACATATAAAATTTCAGTTTGATTTGATTCGATTTAACTAAATTACATGTATTTTAAATTTAGTTTGGATCACATTAGTATGATTTAATAATATCTTCAGTTTTTATATAAAAACTGAACCGAGAAAAAACTGAAATTTTTTAAAATGAAAATCGAACCACATCGATTTTTCTTGAAAAACCGAACTGAATCAGTCGGTCATTTTTTTCAGTTATGCTCACTCCTACTTCTCACTTCATCACACTAATCGGCAGCACCAACCCTTCTCGCTGCTTCCCTCTTCATCGCCGGTACCCATCGCACCCAATCAGTACCAAATCGTTGCTTCCCTCTTCTTTTGGTACAATAGCAACTTCCTCTTCTTTTGCTGCACTATTGCTTTCCTCGTCATTGTGTGTACCCATCGCACCCCATCCTCTTCTTTTGCTGCACTATTGCTTCCCTCGTCATTGTTGGTACCCATCGCACCCCATCCTCTTCTTTTGCCGCTGCTCTTGGGTTGGGTCGGTCCTGCAGGCTGCACTATTTTTGAACCGATTCATTTTTGCTGCTCCTTGGTTGGTAACGAAAGCAGGCTGCACTTTCTTTGATTTGCGTTATTGCAATTGTCTTTGCTTTATTGTAATTGAACCGATTTGGGATTTATTCATGGGTTGCTCTTTGCTCTATTGTAATGGGGCTGTTGTATGTTTATTAGACTTGATTCATGAAGTTTAATGAGCAATGGTTGTTACATATTGATAAATGGATTTTAATTATTTTTTTTGAAATTTTTAGACATTTTATAATTTTTCTATCATTTTTCTCTTGAAACATAAAATTTGAAATATTAAATGAGGCATGTGAATCAGATTAGTTGAACTAACCGAATTGAAAACCAGTCACAGAACCGGTTCTACTACTGGTTTGGTTTTACAAACATTGCACATAATCTCAATTCCTGTGTCACCATTCTCAATTCTCTTTGTTGTTCTCTTTATTGTTTTTGATATATTATTATGTTCCCCCGGGAAAGGTGAAACCTAGGGAATGAATTGTGCAATTTTCTTTTTGGTCGCCTTTCTAGGATTCAGCGGACTGAAATAAATCCGACCAAGTTGAGTTTAATTAGTTCAAATTTCATTTTATTTACTAAATGAATTTAAAACTCAGATTTAAACTTATTTATTTATTAAATAAGAAAAGCTAAATCGAGTTAAAATATTACATTCATATATAACTCAAACCAAGCATAAATATTTTTCAATAATAATAAATTTCAAATAATATTTTTCATATAATTATTAAATTAGAATACTTAGAAATTTAAGTAATGTTGGTTGTGCAAACAAAGTCCCACTTGAAGTAGGGAAGATCATGATTTATAAGTACGGACAAAAAGTTTTTTGGGTAAAGTCCAAAAGCGAAAGCAAACCCATACGGGTCTAGCCTAAAGTGAACAATATCACGAGAAGGCGGATGCATGATTGTTTGCTGCTGAATAGAGACCAATAATTATTTATTGTTGGGACCTGAATAGAGACCAATTGATGATTATTTGCTGTTGCTGGAGACTTGAATGAAGACCAATAAAGACAATGGCCTGAATTGCTACCACTGCTGGGTACCCCGACAGATGATTTTTTGCTGCTGGAGACCTGAATGGAGATCAATGGATGACTGTTTGCTAAAGACCTGGGTAAAGATCAATGGATGATTGTTTGCTAGAGACCTAAATATAAACCAATTGTTTGCTAGAGACCTAACTAGAAACCAATGGATGATTGATTGTTGCTGGAGACCTAAATAAAGGCCAATAATTGTTTGCTGCTGAAAACCTGAATGGAGACCAATCCATGATTATTTGCTGCTGGAGACCTGAATAGAGACCAATGGATGATCGTTTGCTGGAGACTTGAATAAAGACCAATTTGTTTGTTGGAGACCTGAATGGAGATCAATGTATGATTGTTTGCTAGAGACCTGAATAGAGACTAATAAAAAATTGTTGGCTGCTGGAGACCTAAATAGAGACCTATGGATAATTGTTTGCTGCTGGATACCTGAATAGAGATCAATGGATGATTTTTTTTTTTCTGGAGACTTGAACAGAACTATGGATGATTATTTGCTAATGAAGACCTTAATACGGATCAATGGATGATTGTTTGTTGAAGACATGAATAGAGACTCATAGATAATCATTTGCTATTGGAGACCTAAATAGAGACCAATGAATTATTATTTGTTGGAGACCTGAATCAAGATCGATAGATGATTGTTTCGAACTGGAGAGACCAATGTGGAGATTTGTGATACTTCCTATAATTAATATATGTTATTTTTCAATCATTTGAATTTTGAGCATTATATTATAAGTATCATAATGAAGAGTGTAACAATATTAATAATTAAACTCAAATAAGTTGATGACGAATGCAAACAAATGAAATAAGTTTTTGTTTAAACTTGACACATTTATTTATTAAATGAGTTTCATAATTAAACTTTGAGCTACCTTTTTGAGCTTATAATCTCTTGCTTATAACTTGTAAAATCTTAATGAAAAACTATTGCAAAGATATTTCAGCGTAACGGCTATATAAAGCCTCTGGACAATCAATATGCTCCACAAAAAATTAATGAAATATGGACAAAAATTTTTCATTACTAATTATTGACGAATTCTCTTCAAAATAATGACGAAAAAATAAATTAGTGATGGATTTGATATTCATCACTAATTCCGTCACAAAAACTGGTGCCAAAGTGTCGTCAGTTTTTTATGAAGGTTTAGCGATAAATATTTTGTTGCTAAGTGAGTGACGAAATATTTTGTTGCTAAATAGCAATGAAATATTTTGCTGCTAAGTTAGCGATGGATTAACGATGAAAATTTGCGTCATTAAGTTTTTAGCTTCAAAAATTGAAGAATTATTTTGGACAAAAAATTTAGCGACAGATTTAGTTTCATCGCTAATCAGCGAAAGATTAGTGTTGAAATTTTTCATCACTTATTTTTTTGCTCCAAAGCAAAAATCTAAAAGTTGTTTATGCGGAAAATTAGCGACGGAGTTAGTTTTGTTACTAATTAGTGACACAGTAGTGATGAAAATTGTTGTCATTAATTTTTTAGCTCCAAAATAAAAATTTAAGAGTTGTTTAGGTGAGAAAATTAATGTCAGAATTTTGTCACTAATTTTTTGGCTCCAAAATAAAAATTTTTAATTTTTCAATTATTTAGCAACGAAATTTGCTTTTTAGCAATTGAAAATTACGTCACTAAAATTTTTTACCTCCTATTTATTTCTCCTTCACTCATTTTTCATATTATTTTCTTCATTTTTTCCCCATTTATTTCTCTACCTTTTTTCTCTATTATTTTCTCCTTTCTTCCTTTCTTCACTTGTTATCCTCCCTCACCCCTGCCTTCACCTCCTCCACCACCTGCCACCACCTGCCACCACCATATCCTCCTTATTATTATATTAATTAAAAATATATAATTTTAATATTTTATTAGTTGAAATATGTAATTGTTAAGTTTTTGCTACTTGAAATATGTAATTATTAATTTTTAATTAATTAAAAATGTGTAGATATAAATTTTGTAATTTTAAAGTTATTAAATTTCATTTTATTATCCATAATTATACTTGGTAATGTTTAATTTAAAATTTTTATGATTTATCTATTTTCTAATTGATAACATATTGATATTTAGATTTAAAGAATTGATAATATTTAACATTAAAACTCAATAACTTGATAATTTATAAGTATGATAGTCAAATCATTAATATGATGAATTTATTAATTTCAAATTTACTAACTTTAATTTTTAAATAAAATAAATAAATAACAAATATTGTTATAAAAAATTATAAATAAAAATATAAATAAAAAATAAAAATAAAAATCTTAATATACAAAATTTTAAAAAAATTTATAGTGACAGAATTTTTTATCACTAAAATTTCGTCGCTATTTTTAACAATGAAAAATTTTGTTGCTATTCCGTTAACAACAAAAATTTCACTGCCCGTTAGGCAATTTAGCGATGGAATCTATCTAGTTAGGGATGGAAAATTCCTTCTATAACCGATAAATTTTTATAGTGATAGAATAATTAGCTTAATATCTATTAGAGAAATGCTAAAAAAAGTTTATATTATATTTTCTTTATTTGATTCTATTATAATGATATGAAGCATATTTTAAAACAAAAAAGCTATGACATTTTTCAAATTTATTTAGCATTAAATATATATTATATTTTAAACATATCATATGTCACAGAAACAAATAGAAAATAAAGAAAAAATAATATAAAAAAATTTAACACTGCTCCTATCTTTTAATATGCCAACACACCCAATAGAAAACTCACCAAATAAAGTCCGCTCTGTATGTGTTATCCACCATCGCGATATTTGACACTTCTCAAAAGATCTCCACACACACACACTTATATATATATATATATATATATATGGTGTGATTTCGACTATTTTTATTATTTAAACTAAATATTTTAATTAAATCAAAATCATATTCAACCAAATAACCTTTGTGTGTCTATTTGATCTAATTTAACGTGAAATTAAAAAAATCTAAAATAATCTAACTTGAAGTTAGCCTACCTCGAAATCAGTCCAATTTAATTTGCAGGTGAATCTAAATTAACATAGTTTTCGACCCATTCAAGTATTGACCTGATTGATCTAGATTAAAATTTATTTTAAAAAATAATATTTTTTATTTTAAAATATCAAAATTATGAATAAAATGATATAATTGAATTGAAAATCAGAAAAATGATCTAAAATGAGCTAAATATATTTATGCACCTTAATCTAATGATCATATCTAAACATACTTGAAAAATAAGATTTTAAAGGGCTTGAAATGTCTTATTATTTTGAAATTTTATTGTTTGAATTTATTTATTTGTTTGTAAAGTATACAATTATTATATACGTAGATAATTATAAAAATTTTATTTATATTGAAATTTATTTTTTATATATTAAATATAATAAATAAAAATATTGAAAATTTAAAATATTATAAGAAAGTTTCATTTTTAATTTTTTTTCTTGTAACCAAATAGTCCATCAACAGCGTACAAAAATTGAGAACGTGACTTTTGTCCTAATATCACGTGTTCACCGGTATTTATCACGTGCAAAATGGCATTTCTCGTATGAAGAAAGAAAATAATAATAATATCATGTGATTTTATTGAACACTACTTATCACTTGCTTGGCCTATGCTTACGGAGGCTGAAAACCATTTCGTATATCAGGCATTCAGATTTATATTATATTATGAATATGAGTATATATATAGTTAAAAATTAATATACATTTAATTAAGAAATAATAAATATATATTTTAATATATATATAATTCAATATCAATATATATGAATTCAATATGCACACATTTTAATACCAATATACATGCAATTAAAATCAAATATACATGCTAATCTAAGTCTATATTCATAGGCCCATATCTATGATATAATTTGTGGCTAAAAACACTCTGTACCCACATGATAAGCGAAAATTTGCCTCCATGAAATAAATATAATCATCATTTATTTATAATAATATTTAAAATAAATTACCATAATTTCATATCGTATATATTTTTATATTCATTTCTAAAATTTAACAATTCTCTCACTTTATTTAATTTAAATATAATTGGTGATGGAGTTAAGATCGATGAAGTGATTTATAACTTTAATAAATTATCAGTGTTTTTCAAATTGAACCGAACCAATCATTTGGAGCGATAAAATCGAGAATCGATCAGTGTTTTGGTTCGGTTCACTATTAAAAATTCTCCTTAAAAAACCGATCAAACTAGTTCAATTTAAAATTATATTATTTTTTGAGAAAAATATAAATTTTTTAAAAAAATTATACTATTTTACTCAAAATTTAAATTTTAAAAATAGTTTTCACTATTTTATCAAATTATATATATTTTTTAACTTTTTAAGAATTATTTATATATTTTTTAAAAAATAAAAAATATTATGTTGAACTGGACCAATCAACCCGATCAAATTGAAAATTGATTAGCTGATTGATTCATTCTCTGATCCAATTTTAAAAACATTGTAAATTATAGAACGTGAAAGAAGTTAGTACACATATTTTGGATTAATTAGAATGCTAAAAGTCTCAAAAGGAAAAGTAGATTTTATGTATTTTATGGTAAGAATTGAAAATTGAGCAATCAAACGAGTTACGAGGCTTATAACATATTAAAGTACTAATTTGTGTAAACTATAATAGGTCAATTCAATTTGTTCAATTGAAGCCATTTTTAAGTTAAAAATCATTCTTTTTTAACTTCATATGCCACTTTTTGTTTTAACAAATTAAGATTTTAATTATTTGGATTATAATTTTATTTTTCGATTTGTTTTACACTTTTGGGTGCATATATAAATATTTGTAAGGTCATTTAAGCATTCATTCAATAATAATAAATTTATTTTAAAATTTTAACGTTAATTACTTTAAGAGTAATTAATTATTCCATGAACATTATATGTTGCTCTCATGATATCAGAGCTTCAAGTCTTGCAAGAAAGAAGATGATAAAGTAGAATGCCGATTTTTGGTGCTGATAAAGCACTTCCACGTTCAAGTCAGTATAAAAAACCTGAAAGGAAAACTTAGATAATGAACCAAGAATTCCTTATAAATTTTAGTGTAAAGAAGAAGACGATGATGAGAAAATGAAGAGAGAAACTACCTTTCTTTGTAGGGGAGTTTTTACTTTTATAATTTTGTCCTTCTTAGACTTGGCTACCAGTCATTTTGGTTAAAGGTGACAAATGGATAGAATTGACTCATTTTAGGTCAAAATGTTTTCAAGTCGAGTTATTTGCGAGTTGAGATATTTTTCGGTTAGATTGGATTCAAATCGGGTTTCAAACGAATTTATATCACCCATCATATTTACATAGAAAAAGGATTTGGATCAAGTTTTGAGTTTAATTTTAAAAATAATATTTCGAGTAGGGTAATTTGTTACTTAATTCTTTAAATATCTATTTAAATTTTTTATTATTTATGTAATATTTTTTCATATTTTTTTAAAAGAAAATTATTTTTAGTTAGATAAAGTTTATATAAAATAGAACTTGATTAAATTTTCTTATTTTTATTTAAATTCCTAATAAATTAAATATAAGACAAGCAATTGAACCAAATCCATATATAGAATTTCATTCAAGTCATATATCATAATTTAAACTAATTTACAAATAAACATATAGTGTCCAATGATAGCAAACCACCATTATAAGAAAATTTTTATATTATGAAAAAATATATATAATAAAATTATTTTTATCTTAATATATAATATTACAATGATAAAGATTAAATTTATCACAATTATTGTAAAAAATAAGATTGGGATGAATTTCTTTTATGTATTAAATCATTTAAGAAATTATAGCAAAAATTTTTGCTAAAAATTTTTTTATAGTAATAAATGAGCAAGATGAATTATGACATAAATTATTTTCATAAAATTTTATTACAATGTCTTATTGCCCACCAAATTTACATATAAGAAAAAGTAATATTATCATAATAATATTTTTATTATTGTCTTAAATTATTTAAAAATTATGATAAAATTATTTTACTATAATAAATAACTTTTATTTTTACTAAATAAATAAATAACTTTTATTTTTACTAAATAACTTGTCACAATAAATAAAATTATAATTAAGGCACAAAAAAGGCACAGTGAAATTAAAGGTAAATTTATTAAAAATACAAAAACATCACTATATTTTAAATAAAATTAAAACTGAAGTTGAAGTTAAATTTGAATTTAATTAAATAATATAATCATTTTAAAAAAATAAATTTCTTTCATTTTTACTTTAATTATTCTTCTCTATATATTTAATAATAATATTTATCTTGTTTATATTGTCATCCAATCAAGTTACGAGTTGACTCTTTCATGTCAATTTTGATCTGACCAATTGGGTTAACTCAAATTCGATATGACCCAAAAATTTCCAAGTCATTTTAGGTTTGTTTAGATTCATATCAGATTCGAATCACTTTTTTTGGCGGATCAAGTCTAATTTTCGGATAAAAAATTATCACCTCTAATTTTGATTCTTATTTAATCTCTCACCTTATTAGGCTTAGCTGGACCTCATTGGATTTTTGTAGGTTTTTTTTATCAAGTATGATGATTAATTTGTTAGTGGAGAGAGGATAGTTAGTGATTAGAGTGTATCGCAATCAAACACAAAAAGTTAAAGAATTAGCATTGAAAAATGTCTCAATAATGTGGAAACAAATCAAACTCAAATCCATCCTGTCAAGATCACAGACCTTGACAACCAGGCCTCGATGGTTTTGTAGTTCCTAGTTCAAGATAGTAGATAACATCCCAATCCCAACCCAATGATGTCAGGAGTTAGTAAGAAGACTGGGACTGCTGCCTTGGGAGCAATTATAGCAAACACGTGTTACAAGCTGTCTTCAATAGGCTACGTCCTGAAAAATAATGAATTGTGATGGAAACAATAGTGTTCCTATAGATATAGAGTCAAGTTCAACGAAGTGATTTTTGGTTCTAACAAATGATATTAAAGCTTCAGGTCCTGTAAGAAAGAATCTGGTTAGGTAGAGTGCTGGCCTTTGGTACCGGTAAAGGCACACTAAAGTCAGTACAAAAGCCTAAAGGGGAAACTTAGGCACTGAATCTAGAGTTCCCTGTAAATTCTAGTGTGAATAAGAAGAAGGGAATGAGAAAATGAAGAGAGAAATTACCTTCATATGTGGTAGAGTTTTGGCTTATACAGTTTTGCCCTTCTTGGACTTGGACTTATAGTAATTTTGGTTCTTATTTAGTTTCTTAGCATGTTAGGCTCAATTAGGTCTTGCTGTACTTTTCTGGTTCCTAATTCTGGATAATAGATAATACCTTAGCTCACTCTAGCCCAATGACATTAGAAATTGGTGAGGAAATTAGAGTGCTGCCTTTGGAGTAGTTACAGCAAATAGATGATACAAGTTGTTACGACTAGTATAGTATACTTGTCCAATCGAGTCTAATTTGGTAGTTGAATTAGCTATTGGAGAAAGGATTGTCCTTACTGCGAACTTGCAAAGTGTTATATTCATATTATTTGTCCAAGTGAAATGATTATATCTTATCTTAGTGACTTGTCTCATGCTTGAGATCTCTCACTTCGCTACTCACGAAGAAGCAGATCTCTTCCCTTATATCAGGTAGTCACGCTGCAAAATGATCACACTGCTATCTTTACTTGCAAACTATTCTCTAACTCATTATTTGGCTGTAGTGTCATCCACCTTACTCTAATTAGTTACTTGTATCCTTCATCAATTACTCTATCTGTACTAGTAAATCACATGCTACGGGTTTAATTCGTTAAAATTTTATATTTTATACAAATATTTGATTTTATGTATTGATTTTGCTGATATTGTAAATTAGGAGTTTATAAATAAAATATTTTTATCAAAAAATAAGAATAGCTATAAATATAATACATAGTAGAGGTGGCAGTTTCTATCGCATCCCGAACCTGATCTGCGACAAATTTAGAATTATACAAAAAAATTTTACTTGAGTGAGAGTCAACCCGATGGATTGGTCAAAATTGATTTGAATGGGTCAACTCGTGACTGACCTAATTGACCCGATGATAATATAAAAAAATATATAAAAGGTAAAATAATTAAAATAAAAAAGAAATAAATTTATTTCAAAAAAATATTTAAAATATTTACACTTGGATATTTGTATTTAAAATATAATGAAATTTTTATATCTTAATAAATTTATTAATTTTACTATGCTTTTTCTATGTGCCTAAATTACAATTTATTATTTATTATTATAAATTATTTAGTAATAATAAAATTATTTATTGTGATAAAATAATTTTATCATAATTTTTAAATTATTTAATATAGTGACAAATATTATTATGAAATATTATTTCTCCTTATATGTAACTTGGTAGGCACTATATTATGACAAAATATTATGATAAAAAAGTATATGTCATAATTTATCTCATATACTCATTTATTATGACACAAATTTTTGAATTAAAAATTTATGGGCCCAATAATTAAGAACATTCAAACGTTTTGCAAACTTTCAATTATATCTAAAGTTTCTAATTAAGTCAATTACATCCTAATTTGATGAATTAGATTCAATTATACCCTAAGTCAAAATCAATATTTAATAGAGTGTAGATTTATACTCAATTGACCCTTACATTTTTTTTTTTCAATTAGTTCAATCAAATTCAAAATTAAGTTTAAATCTTATTAAGATAATATTTTTATTTTTACTCAATTAAATATTTTTCACAAAAATATCAAAATTTTATTTTTATTTTTATTTTAATTTATAAATAATTTGAAACTAATTTTATGTTTTATAATTATTAATTTTATTTTTATATATTTAAATAATAAATTAATAAATCTTTAATTTTTATTTTAAGGATAAATTTTTTGAGAATGTTTAGATTCATATTATGTAATTGATTTTTAAAATATTTCTTAAAGATTTTAATTTAAAATGGTTTAAATAATTTATTATTTAAATATATAAATTAATTTTATAAGGATAGAATGAACGATTTTTTTTTAAATGAGAGATTGAGAAATTATAAATTATAAATTTAAATTTCACAAATTTCAAATTTTTTAAATTTAAATATAAAATTATCAAATAAAAGTATATAATAAATTTAATTAATTAAAAATGAGATTAAATTGAATAAAAATAAAAGTATCATCTTTATTAAGCTCATGTAATTGAATTTTTAAAATATTTCTTAAAGTTTTTTAAATGATTTAAATAATTTATTATTTAAAATATAAAAAAATTTTAAGGAGAGATTGAGAGAAAAAAAATTTTTAAATGAGATATTGAGAGATTTTATGAATTATAAATTTATAGATTTAAACATAAAATTAACAATTTTTTATATAAAAGTATATAATAAATTTATTTAAGCAAAAAAGGGATTAAACTGAATATAAAATAAAAGCATCATCTTAATTAAGTTCATGTAAATACTATTTAAAAAATTTTATTTAAATATTTTAAATAATGATTATTTAAAATATAATAATTAATTTTTAAGAAGAGATTAAGAGATTTTATGAATTATAAATTTAAAATTTAAAATTTTCATTTTTAAATTCAATATAAAATTAAAATTCCTCATCTAAAAACACAAAATAAATTTAATTAAGCAAAAATGAGACTAAATTGAATAAAAAATAAAAATATCATCTTAATTAAGCTCATATGGTTGATTTTTTTTAAATATGTCCTACAAGTTTTCATTTGAATAGTTTAAAATTTTATTATTTAAAATATAAAATTAATTTTTAAGAAAATTGAGAGAAATTTTTTAATTTTTTTTTTTAAAAAATAAGAGATTGAGAGATTTTATAAATTATAAATTTAAATATAAAATTAAAATTCATCATACAGAAGAACATAAAGGTTCAATTAGATAAAAATTAATATAGTATATTAATTAATCCGTAAACTTAATTTTAAGTTTAATTGAACTAATTGAAAAGTATAAAAATCAACTGAGTCTAAATATACTTTACTAAATTTTGTTTTTGATTTGAGGTATAATTAAAATCAATTTGTCAAATTACAGTGTAATTGACTCAATTATAAGTTTTGGATATAATTTAAAATCACATAAAGGTTTGAATTTTTTAGTAATTAAGCCAAATTTGTATCATAATGTTTTTAAATAATTTAATGTGTAAAAGAAATTTATCATAATTTTTCTTTTTTATAATAATTATAATAAATTTGGTTTTTATCACAATAAAATCATATATTAAGACAAATCTAATTTTATCACATTAAATTTTTATTATAATACACAAAATTTGTTATATTGAATGATTTTTTATCACTAAACATTATATGTTTGTAAATTGATTTAAATTATGATATATGACTTGAATATAATTTGATGTGGACTTAATTCAATTATTTTTGTTTTATATAGTCATTTGCTTAAAAAGATTATATTGAATTTATTAATCATTTAAATAATAACAAAAAATTTTAATCAAATTTTGTTTTATATAAAATCTATCTTACTAAAAATAATGTTTGAAAAGAAAATTATTATTTTTCTCTTAACAAATTATGAGAAAATATTGAATAAATGATAAAAATACAAATTGATATTTTAAAATTGAATAACAAATTATCCGACTCGAAATATCAATTTTAAGAGCAAACCTGAACCCAATTCAAAATCTGGGTGATCCAATTCGAAAACACATCGATCCATAAATGACCCAACCGAAAATGATCCAACCTAAAAATAATTCAACCCAAAATAACTCAACCTGATCCGTTTATCCCCTCTAATGCATAGTCAACAAATCCATATTTAATATATTAACTTTATATATTATATATGGGGAAAAAAGTTTTACAAATACGTTATTTACAGAAAACTGTAAAATCGTGAAAATATGAAAAAGCAATTGTCCCAGATATACCGATAATTCATAGAGATGTTAAGTCTAGTAACGTATTGTTGGATGAATTCTTGAAGCCTCAAATTGCTGATTTTGGACTTGCCAAGATTGTCCATCCCAATACTGGCAAACTAATACACATGGCTATACAGCTGCTGGTAAGTGAATTTTGCAATTTGGCAACTGTAGAAACTTATATATTTTATAGCATGAAGAGTTATGAGAGATTGGATTCTTGGAGATCAGAAAATGGATTCATTATTGTTTATATTAGTTATCGACATTATATAATAATGCTTCATAGAAGAAAAGGATTTTTCAAGATTATAAAAAGAAAATAAAATGAAAGTATTGTATTTGTTATATTTTTATTTTTTATAAGATATTTTTATCAATTTATTTTATTTTTGGATATCACTGTTCTTATTTTATTAGACAATCGAAATCAATCTATTCATAATTTATAATGGCAAATGAAACTATATATTATAAATTATGACGCTTCTCTTTTATTCTATTCTATGTATGCTAACCTCATTTTATTTTTCTTTTTGTTTTTTTTTAAATAGAGTAATAAGCTAATCTTACATTCACTTTCTTTGTTAATTTCTTTTTACAATCATAAAGTAATTTCCATCCATGAATATGATTATTTTATTATTTCTTTTATAAAAATATTATAATTTCTTTATAATAAAAGCTTTTAAAATTTGAAATCAATGTATTATATATTTGAAATTTAATTTTGCATAAATTCAATTTCATTTTAATTATAGCACTGAATATAGTTACAATTTTTATCATTAACAAATGCATAAATTTATTGAAAATTTTATTATAAATAAAATATTATAATTTTGAAGTTAAGTTAATATGTAATCATTAGCAATATCGAGAATTGATTTTAGTAACTATTTAAATTTTTAAAATATTTTTTTAGATCTAATTTGACATTTTATAACTAAAAATGTCTTTATTTATTTTGAAATTTAATTGATAATATATTAAAATATTTATTATAATATAATAATAATAATTAGCATCCACATTCTTAAAGCACCCACCAAACCAATATGTCACATGAGGTGGTTTTGTTATTATTTGAATGTAAAGTAATTATTATAGTATAAAATTTGTGTGTGCCCACATCATTCATTGTTGTATCATTAGTATAAAATTTGTCCACATCATTCATTGATGTATCATTAGTCTTTTGGTAGATAGGGTAAGGTGAGTAAAATTAAACTTAAAGTGACTTAATTTGATTTAATTTGATTATTTTAATTTGATCTAATTTTGAAATAAAATAATTTTACATTAATTTAATTTTGTATAATAATTTTGAATCAGTTTAGATCAAATTGAAATTATAATATTTATTGAATATTTAAACATATCATGAGATTTAATATTTAGTAGATATTTATGTTTTTTAATTAATTTACAGTAAATAAATTATTTTTATTAATATTTATATAAAATACAAATATATTTTTAAAATAAATATGTAATAAATACAAAAATATTTAAGATGTAATATAAACATTTTTAAATCAAAATCCAAAAACTAAACCGATAAAAATTCAATTCAATTTGATTTGGTTAAACTTTTAAATTTAATTTAAATTATTAAAATTTAATTTTGAATTTAGTTCTATTTTTATCTCAATCAATTATTTGTATGGTTTCATAATCTTCTAAACTTTTTTTTTTTTTTTGGATAATGATGTGTCAGTTAGAAATATTAGAAAAATGAATTTTTTTAGACTGTTTGCATATATATCTAATACATGAATGAATGAATGAATTTATGGAGAAATGGTTGATCAGTAGGCAAGCCTACGCAATCCAGTATATTACAATATTTATTATTGGAAGGTAAGTCTAGCATTGTAAACATGACTGATATTATTACAGCAATTTTTTTTAATCATTTGAAGGTGAGAGAGGAAATTACAGCACATGTTAATAAATTATTATCATGATTCAACTCTTCAAAAATGTCTTTGCTACATTGTTATACCAAACGCTGAGAGAGATTATAATAATATTAATATCCCCAAAGAAAAGAAAATTAAAAAAATATATTTATTATTTGGAAAAAGTTAAAAGTTTGGTTAGAGTACTAACATTCATTTGCGTCTGAGTGTGATAGAGGATTCCTTTATTTCATTCCACACATGAATATGTTAAAAATTATTTTAAAAAAATTAAAATATCGTCAATTTTCATCATGAAAAAAGAAATATGCACTCTTATCTTATTAGGACCACTTTCTCTAACTCATGCTTCCCATGGAGCCTAAACTTGGAAGGATGCTCATATTAGGTGCTATCTTCAATAGCCCGGATCCAGTGTTAGAGATCCTTTCCTCACACCGATGGATAAGAAGGATCCTACATGGGCTCCTAAAAAGGGCCCACATACTGGGCAATAACGGCGTCGTTTTGCCTAGTAAAAAAAAGGTGAAAAGACACAAACACCCACGGGCAATCAGAATGGAAAGTACTGTTCATTAGCTGCAACGCTTTTATTTCTATAGCATTGATATTGATGTTCATTATTATATATCTTTCTCTTAAAAATTACGGAAAAAAAGAAATCACGATTGATTTTTCTCTGCTAGATGAAAGAAATTTAATTGAAAGAACATAGATGAGTTAAATTAGATAGAAATTAAATCTATGAGTAAATTGAATTTAATGAGTTTGGGTCAACCATATAAAAAGTTTGAACTAATCAATTAAGTATCTAAATCTATACCTATATATATTTGCGTATATTCTAGATGCGGGATTGACTATCAATACTTTCTCTCAAGCCGCAATTAGCTTTTTTTTTAAAAAAAATTTTTAATTAATTACTTGAAATTGAATTCTCTCTTAAAATTGAAAATTGAACACAGTAGCAATACCAGACTAAACTGCTATTGGACATCTGGAGGGTCACTAGGTGATTAAAATTGAATCGATCAGACTTGCTTTGATAACATGCAAAAAAAATTAATTGAAAAGGCAGAGGTGAATTAAATTAGATTGAGTAGAGGTTAAGTTCATAAAAAATTGGATTTAATGAGTTTAAATTAATTATGGCTAAAGTGTTAAAATTAACTAATTAAGTAGTTAAACTCATACTCATATCTTTGTGTATATTTTTGTTTGTATTTTCGATATGAAATTGACTCTTAACACTATATTGAATTAAAATAAAATGAATGGCCAATTAGCATTTCGCAAGAACGTAGCTAAAATTTTCTCTTTATAATTCCACTTTAACCTTTTTGACTTAAATCTTTTTAATGTGAAGAAATTTTTTTTCCCCAAAAAAAGTATAAATACGTTATTTTTAAGATTCAAGTCCCCTTATGTACTGTGATATAGTTTAAAGTTTATTATTAAATGAACATATTAGTTCCACTCAAATCAATTATTTTTAAGGAATGTGCTAAAAAGATAAAATTATATAACAAAATTTCATATTTGAATCTTATGAATAGAATTGAAGTTTGAGGAAAAGAAATAACTAATATTATTCATTTAAAGCTTACTGTTGAAAATATCTATGTTTATAAATCCCATATCTATAAACAAGTTATTCAATTATCATGTCAGCAACTAAAGATATTGAGCCTTTTTTGAAGGTCATCATCTATCCGGACATGACAAATATTTCATCATAATCTGTCAAAATCTATAAGCAAAAGAGTCACTCAAATAGATTTAAACTTTAATCATAGTCTGCCAAAATCTATGAACAAGAGAATCACTCAAATAGATTTGAAATCGGAACATAAGTTTTTCTCTTCTTCTCTTCATGTTTATTCTAATGGAGCAATTAGTTTATACAAAACCGGAGGTTATTTTAATTTTAAAAGAAACCTAATTTTCTATTTGTTAATTTGGAGTTCTAAAAATTAGCATGTTTAAGCGATGGGAGAGACACCCTATTTAGAGAAATCAAATTTGTAAAAGATTGGAGATCTAAAAATTAGCACGTTTAGCTGATGGGAGAGACACCGTATTTAGAGAAATCAAAATTATAATAGATTGTCCAACAAAAGAATACAAGTGCTGGAGATTCCTTAATTTTGAGAAGGAAAAAGTCCATAAATAAAATTTTTTTGAAAACATTATAAAGACTTACCAATACAAAAATTAGACAGTTTAATAGATTTTCTTTCGTTATTGCAAAATTCTATTGCTAATTTTAATTAGCTACATATTAAAGGCATAAAATTTTCTTGGATGTTCCTTGGGTTGCTATAGATTTAGAAACAAAATCATGAGTCTATTACTAATTTAGCTATAAGATAATATCCATAGCTAAATTAGTGAAAGAAATTGTCATTACTAATTTAACTCCAGATTTTGTTCTATTAATAATTTAATAAAGAATAATATTTCATTACTAATTTAAATATAGATTTTGTTCTGTTGCTAAATTAGCAATAAAATTTTCATAATTATTTTGTAATTAAATGCTTTTTTTTAAGTAGCTATAATTTATTATTAAATATTCTTTTGCAGCCAATGAGCTTTTAATTTTTTTTTTTTTTTTTAAAAACTCGGTTAGATACTCTCTATTATCAAAATCATCTATAAAATCATCTGTATAAAGAGGATCTCAATAAAAAAAAAATTAAAGTCTCACGAGCATAACAATAATAATTTGTACCAATAATAATATAACATCCTTGATATTGTAAAATATAATGTACCAAACATAAGATTTTGGAGATATTGTCCATATCCAATTTAAAATTTTAATCTGAAAAATAATTTGATCTCATCTGAAATTTAAAGATATTAAAAATAATTCCGTCTAAAATTAACCAAATTACTAGATCTAATTTAATTCAAAATTGATCTAACCTAACTTGAAAATTAACGTAAATTGACTCGATATCAACTCAATTAAACTGAATTAAATCATTTAAATAATTACAATTTGTTTAAAATTAAAATAACTTTTATTTCAAACAAATTAAAATTATAAATAATTGGGCTCAATTCCAAATATAAAATTATTTAAATTTGTTTTTACATTTTAACTAAATAACCTAATTCAATCTATAATTCAAAATGATCCAATTGAATATGTGACTCATAATAATCTAACTAAAAAAAAAAAAACCTCTAGCCTAAAATTGATTTGAATGAAATCACCCTACAAAATCCACCAAATTTGTTTGCAACCTTTAGCTATCAAGATGAAGTGATGAACAACAAGATTGGACTTTATCATTTTCTAATCAATGCCAACTCAGATTAATTTTCTTGCTTGTTTATATACGTTGGATTCTAGAATTATTAGAATTTGTGTTTCTTTTGTGTAGTAGGTAATCAATGTGCAGATTATGTATGTGTGTATTAGCTATCAAGATGAAGTGATGAACGACAAGATTGAACCTTATCATTTTCTAATCAATGCCAACTCATATTAATTTTCTTGCCTGTTTATATACGTTTCATTCTAGAAATATTACAATTTGTGTTTCTTATGTGTAGTAGGTAATCAATGTGCAGGTTGTGTGTGTGTCTGTATTAGCTATCAAGATGAAGTGATGAACAACAACATTGGACCTTATCATTTTCTAATCAATGTCAACTCATAATAATTTTATTACCTGTTTATATACGTTTCATTTTAGAATTATTAGAATTTGTGTTTCTTATGTGTAGTAGGTAATCAATGTGCAGGTTGTGTGTGTGTGTGTGTGTATTAGCTATAAAGATGTAGTGATGAACAACAAGATTGGACCTTATCATTTTCTAATCAATGCCAACTCAGATTAATTTTCTTGCCTGTTTATATACGTTTCATTCTAGAATTATTAGAATTTGTGTTTCTTATGTGTAGTAGGTAATCAATGTGTAGGTTGTGTGTGCGTGTGTGTGTATATATATATATATATATATATATATATATATATATATTAGCTATCAAGATGAAGTGATGAACAACAAGATTGGACCTCATCATTTTCTAATAAATGCCAACTCATATTAATTTTATTGCCTGTTAATATACGTTTCATTCTAGAATTATTAGAATTTGTATTTCTTATGTGTAGTAACTAATCTATGTGTAGGTTGTGTGTGTGTATTAGCTATCAAGATGAAGTGATGAACAACAAGATTGGACCTTATCATTTTCCAATCAGTGCCAACTCAGATTGATTTTCTTGCCTCTTTATATACGTTCCATTCTAGAATTATTAGAATTTGTGTTTCTTATATGTAGTAGGTGTGCAGGTTGTGTGTGTGTGTGAATTAGCTATCAAGATGAAGTGATGAACAACAAAATTGGACCTTATCATTTTCTAATCAATGTCAATTCAAATTAATTTTCTTGCCTGTTTATATACATTTCATTCTAGAATTATTAGAATTTGTGTTTCTTATGTGTAGTAGTTAATCAATGTGCAGGTTGTGTGTGTGTGTGTGTGTGTGTCTATATATATATATATATATATTAGCTATCAAGATGAAGTGATGAACAACAAGATTGGATCTTATCATTTTCTAATTAATGCCAACTTAGATTAATTTTCTTACTTGTTTATATATGTTCTATTCTAGAATTATTAAAATTTGCGTTTCTTATGTGTAGTAGGTAATCAATGTGCAGGTAGGTAGTTTGTGTGTGTCTATATATATATATATATATATCCTACAACAATGTTAGTCATATATTAGTTTTTAAAAACATAAAGAAAATTAAGTAATTATTCAAAATAAGTTTTTAACTAAATACTATAAAATGGTTAAGTAAAAAAATCTAATTATTTTCTTTGTCATAATTTTTTCATTTTTTATATTTTAAAATTAATGAGAATGTGAATACATAAAAAATAAAAAGGTTGTACATTCATGCAATGTAACGATTCTGTATACAGAATTCAATGGCTAAGGGCTTTTAATTCTAATACTTAAACAATTATGATATTTGTTTTATTTTAAAAGAAAAAAAAAAGACATGTTTTAAACTAAAATTTTGAGAGTTTCTTGGATAGAAAATAATAAAATTTTAAATTTTGATTGTCTTAAACATAAAGTAGTAAAATTCACGTGACAAAAATAAAAGATTTTAAGTATAAATTTGTTTTCTTAAAAATAAGTTAATGAGATCAAATTATTAAAGTGAATATTTAAATAAAGTCAAAATAAATAATAAGTGAAATCAAATTATAAATATCATAAAATTTAGATATCTGTTTATTATTTTTTTAGCATTGCAGTTTAGTCAATTAACTCTACTGAAATGTGCATAGCATGACTCCTGCGTGCAAGTCTTTGAAAAGAAAAAATAGGGTTACTTACTTTGAAATTTCTAATATTTATCATATTTAATTAAAATTTTATTCATCTTTCTATTATATTAAATTATCACATGCATTTTACTCTATTATTTTTAAAAGTTCTTTCGTTAAATTTATATAATTGCTGTAAAGATTTTTTTGTGTAATATGACAAATGTGAAAATGATTTAGTATAATATTTTAAAAAATAAAAAAAAATTAAATGAATATAATAAACACTAGGAGATTTAAAATAATTAACTCAATAAAATGCAACATTCACTTTTGATCAGATTTTTTTTGATTAATTGAAAAATAACTTTTAATATTGAAAAATATTTTAATATAATGAAATAAATATAATAAATGACTTAATATAATATTAAAAAATAAAAAATAATTTAATTGAATATGCAAACGTTAAAAGTGTAGAGTACACGATAAAAAGGTGTTGCATATTTATGTTTTTCCCTCTCACGTTATCACGTGGCTTGCGTTGTATAAGTTTGCATCCTTCTCTTCCTACTTAACCTCGAGCCATCCATCTTTACAAGTTTACATCCTTTCAGTCTCTATTTTTCAACCCACAGTCCTCGATATGTAGTCCAACGTCTGCAAACATTGACCAGCTATTGACGTCAATAATAATAATAATAATAATAGGGCGTCCACCATCCTGGTTTGGTTATTATATCGTCCGCCTCCAACATGTAGCATTATGGTTGGATCATCCAACCACACGTAAATGGAATAAATTGTTCTATTTATTTTTTTATTTTTTATCTTTAATTTATTTTTTTATTATTTAATTTTAAATTTAAAAAATTCTATTTATATATAAAAATTAATTAAGTTAAATTTTAAAATAAAAAAATTATAAAAATTTTGTATTAAATTAATTTACATATATAATTATAAATAAATTAAATCAAATTAAAAATTTATAAATTCTATTTATGAAAGAAGGCTATATATTTTTTAATACATAAATTAACTCATGTATAATATTATATGAAAAGTAATGAATATGAAGATTAAAAATGATAAATATTATGTATACAAATAATAAATATTCCGATAATGCTTTTTAATGTACACGGTCCAATAGATTACAAAAATAGTGAATAATATTGAATAATGACAAATATTTCATCACGAACTAATGAACATGAATATTAATAAAATATAATAACATACAATATTATATAAAAAAAAAATAATGAACCTAAAAATAATGATGAATATTGTACATGCAAATAATGAAAATTTAGATACTAATTAATAAACATGAAACTTTTTAATGTACCTGATTCAATAGAACAAAAAAAAATGATGAATATTATTAAAATAGATGACGAATATTTTATCACTAATTAATGAACAAGAATATTTACAAAATATGATAACATGCAATATTATATGAAAAAATAATGAACATGAAAATTATAAATGTTGAATATTGTGCATATAAATAAGGAACATTTCTTTACTAATCAATGAACATGAAGTTTTTTAACATAATTGGTTCAATAGAACATAAAAATAATGAACATTATTGAAAAAGATGATGAATATTTTATCACTAACTGATGAACATGAATACTAATAAAATATGATAACATGATTAACATAAAACTACAATTGTTGAACATAATATTTATAAATAATGAATATTTGCATATTAAATAATGAATAAGTGTCTTCATATTATTTAAATATATGATAATTATTTAATTATTTAATTACTAAAGATTATAGTAGATAAACATAAATATTAATAAAATATAATTGTATGTATCATATTAAATTAAAAATTAAATGAATATAGATTAAAAATTAAATAAATATCAATAAATATTATTTAATAAAATGATGATACATCTTATTGTTCAATAAAATGACTTGAATAATTTATCATTCTAGCTATATTGGGCCAAACCTAAGTTGAATAACTTAGGCCTAGCTCGGTCCATTTGATATGCCTTATTCCACTGGACGCATATGCCCATCCACCATGCACATAGAACATTCCAGTCAGATTAAAAAACTACCTAGCTGAGGTATTTATTCCATCTTCGGTTGAAATAAAAACATTAACAATAGGCAATTTTTTCTATTTAAGAGTCACTTTTCCATGTCATCTTCTTCGTTTTTTTTTTCTCTCTCTCTTCTACCATCTTTTGTTAAGCCAGTCTCGCATTGATCTTATCATGAACTAAGACACTAAATCTTAAGTTGCATGGAAACTTCACTAAATTCATGTTCTCTTATTTAAAAAACGTTTCATTTATAAAACTTCTCAAAAAAAAATTTAAAATGTTTCGGGTATATTTTTATAATATAGTAAAATTGAAAACTCGTTTCCAAATCGAAAATGCGTTTCCTAAACGAAAAAAAAAACAAGGAAAAACATTTATAATCTGTTGGTCTAGTGCATCAAGAAGAGGGTTGAATTGGTAACTGATTAAAAATTAAAAAGAAAGTTTAAGTGTTTAGAAAGTTAAGAAGGAGAAGAGAAAAATCAACACAAGAAGTTTATAGTGGTTCTGGTGTTAACAAACCCTACATCTACTCCTGAATTCTTCGCAATTAGGTATTTCACTCAACTAAACTACTGTTTTCAAGCTCACACCTAACTTATACAACTTGTGTTTTAAGGCTCACACAAAACCCTTACAACTTGTATTTTTAGGCTCACACAAAAAATTTCTCACAAATGTTTTGGATAGACTCACACTTCAATCTCTTACAAGAGTTTTATATGCTAGACTAACTCTCAACCTACTTACAAAGATGTTTATTGTTCATACTAAATAATCAACAACACATAAAGAAGAGTAAGAAGAATAAGTAACAAATTGGCAAAAGTTTGGTTACAATTAATTGAATTCACTTGCATTTACATCAATTTGGTAGAGTATTTATAGCCCACATCCACCAAAGAGATGTTACTCAAAAACTATCCCAAAATCTCCAAGTTGTGTTAGGCAGATTTTGCATTAAATGTTTGTCAAGCAGAAGTCGTGGTTGCTACTGTCATTTCATGGTCGTGAATTTCCAATTTGCATTAGGGAGTCAGAAATCGCGACAGAGAACCTCGTTTTGTGTTTAACGACTAGTCCACTTGTCTTTAACCCATTGGTTTTCCAAGAAATATAGTCATTGTGTTCAACCAACTACTCAAAATTCATGGTCGCGATTGAACTTTCTTTTGGGCACAACTCAAAACGTGAATTCTTTTGTTTGGTAAGGAGAGAACATCTTCTTGAGTCGCGGTCGCGACCAAATGTTCACCCTAGTGATTTTTGATTTTCCAACGATTGCCTTGGACACTTGGCATGTTGTGGCTGTAGTTTTGGTTCCCTCAATTGTTATTATGAAATTCGCGGTCACGACCTCTGACTTAAATGACACTGCGAATTCCTCTATGAATCAATCATGCTCTCTTCGGCTAAGTCGCGGCTGTAAATTCGCCTGCGAATTCTTCTGGCCTAGCTCCATCCATCTTTAAAGCAAGGTCGTAGTCTCGATTTATGGGATACTGACTACGAATTTGGATGTTCTTCTTAATAATGGAGATTTTGACTTCCATCTAACTTTCAATGATAAAACAACTTATATACTGTAAAACAACACTTGATCAAAGTATTAGAACTGATCAATCTCCATTGTCAATATCAAAAAAGGCTTATGACATAGGTTTAACCAATCTAGTCCAATAATCTCCCCCTTTTTGATTTTGACAACTTAGATTGATCTTAAAGAAAATAAAATACATGAGTTGTGAAGTTGGGATGATCAATGATGAATTAATCAAAGGATTCTAGTCAATGATCAAATAATTCTAAGTATTCTAAGTTTGAACTTTCTCCCCCTCAACTTATGCTTTTCTTATGCACATTACTTATTTTCTCTTAATGTTATTCTCTCTCCCTTTGGCAAGATAAAAAAGAGGGTAAATATTTAAAAAGTAAAAGAGGTGCATAAATTAATATAGATTAATCATAAAGAGCAAAACAACAAATATATCATATAAGTTGCAATCACATAACATTTAAGACAAAGAATTGCAAAACAAACACTTGTATTTATTTAATAAACTGTGAGATCAACAACTTTACATCAAGAACTTAAAAAGAAAATTAGAAAAAGAAACCTTAAACATAAACTAAAAGATGGGAGAACTGTCATCATCTCCAGAATCGTCCATGTCTTCATTTTCTCCTCCACCTTCAGCTTTATCCCCCTCCTCAACCTCTTGGTTGGCCTCCTCTTCTGGTGTGTCCTCCCAATCCTCAAAGTCTGAAAGATGACAGGGAGGAACACCTAGTTTCTCCTGTAAGTTCACCAAATTACTTTGTAGGTGGGAGAGGAGGAGAAATCATTTCTTAATTATCCTTATCTTCTTATCCAATTTCCTATTAATTGAGGCAAGAGAGATTTTGGCTTTAGGTTTTGGTTGGGGAGGAGGAATAGGTTGGGCTCCCACTTCAATGACAAACCTTTTTCTTTTGGAGGCTTGGGAGGTCTCTAGTTTCTTAACTCCAAAAGTACCCAAAGTGTATGTATAGGAATTAGGGTGAATGGCTTTTGCATTGATGAAGTAGGGTAGGTCTACAAAATTTTGTGAAGGGATAAGTTTCTTAGTGAAGAATTTTTCATTTTCCTCATTAAGAACACCGACATATAGGTAGATGGTAGTGGCATAGGAAGGAAGAAAAAACTGACTCTTTGGTTTTGTGCTCCTATGGATCGATTGATCCACAAGATAACAACCAATTTGTATAGGTTTGTTTTTGGTAAGACAGAAAAGGAAAACAATATCCTTTTGGGATATTTTTTCGTTATCATCTCCTCTTGCGTTAACAGAGAAGGTGATGATACGATGGAGTAGCCACAAAGGTAGGGTACAAATGTATTTGGCTAGTGAAGTCTTGGGGTCATGTTTGGTCTCGATGGAAATTTAAGACTAGAACTTGAAATAGAAGACATCAAGAGCGGAAATGATAAACAGAATGTCATCCCCGACTTGAAGATTCAACCGATTAGAAAGTTGTTCGAAGGTGATGAAAAAAAGGGGTCTCCAAAGGCTCGAAATACTAACCCATATTAGTCGGCGCTAGATTCGACTCTCCAACTTAAAGTCATGGTGCACATAAATTCTCACATGATCTCCTCATATCCAGGCTCTTCACGAAAAATAAATTTGTTCCATCCTAGGTTTGAGAGAAATGTGTGGATTTTGTCTTTGATGCCCAGAGACTTAAGAAGGAAAGTGGAAGGGATTTTGTTTGGTAGGATAATTTTAGATGCGTTTGCCTTATACTGATCTTTCTCCTCTTTGGTGATCCCTTTCATCATGTGTAGAGCCGGTGGCCCAGAAGGTTGTGCTACTATCTTTTCCTTTTTTGCTTTTGAGGCTTTCTTAGGGGCCATTTAAGAATGAAAGAATATTTGAAGGTTTTTTTAGAGTAAGGAAAAGGAGAGATTGAGATTCTTAGTAGGAATGAATAGAAACATTGTTTCAGGGGTTTATATAGGCCAGGAAAGGGTGTGAAAATGACCATAAATAGTTAAAAATGCATTTAATAAAAAAGTGTCATCGGTTGGCAATCAAATCACTTAAATACATGGTATTTACTCAAATTTGCAACAGTTACCTGCAAGTCGCGACTACTAATTCTGAAATTTATGAGTAACAGACAAAAAATCCTTTAGAAATGATGCGTTCAATGATCAAAAGATTTAAAATTTGAACAAATTTACGATGGCGATGAAAGTCACGATCGCGAATTGATGGTTGACAGTTGAATGATAAGTGCCTATAATTCATGATCGTGAATAAAGGAATAGCAATTTGAATTACAAGTCAGAAAAGATAACTATGAAAGGATAAGACTTGACTTTCTTAGTTATGATCTACTTAATATATTAATGTCTAATTTATGCAAACTGGCATAAAGAGGCACAATTGCATAAAAAATTAAGACATCCAAAGAGATAAATATCACATATATCACACAAAGCAATCATTCAACAAGGAATAATGCAACAAACAAAAAGCATTTTAAAAAGATCTAACTTTTCACTTCAGGGAGCTTCCATCAAGCATTCCCAACTCTCTCTGAATGAAGTTCATCCTTTCTTAATTAATAGGTTTTATGCAAATGTTCACAAGTTGATGATTTGTGTCTATAAATTCTAACACTATATCACCATTTTAGACATGATCTTTGAGAAAATGATGTCTAATGTCTATATGTTTGCTCTTAAAGTGTTGGATGAGATTTTTTAAAAGACTTATTGCACTAGTATTATCACATTTGATGGGAATGTGATCAATAACTTTGCCATAATCTTTTAATTGTTGTTTCATCCAAAGAACTTGGGTGCAACAACAACCTGCAACTACATATTTAGTTTCGACGGTAGATAAGGCAATCAAAACTTGCTTCTTACTAAACCAAGACATTAAACACTCTCTTATGAGTTGACAAGTTTCAGAAGTGCTCTTTCTATCTAGAAGACTATCAGCATAATCCGCATCCAAATAACCTATGAGGCTAAATGAGGAATCTCTAAGATACCATAAACCTAGATGCAATGTCCCATGTAAATATATGAAAAATCCTTTTAACAGCATTTAAATGAGATTCTTTGGGACAAGATTGAAACCTAGCACACATGCATACATTAAAACAATATATCAGGTCTAAAAGCAATAAGATAAAGTAGAGAACCAATCATACCTCGATATCTCTTTTCATCAACCGACTTCCCGATTCGTCCTTTTCTAATTTGATGGTAGTACTCATTGGTGTTTTTGCTACTTTACAACCTTCCTTGCCAAATTTCTTGAGAATGTCATTTGTGTATTTGGCTTGGTTAATGAAGAACCTTTCTTTGGTTTGCTTGATTTGTAGACCAAGGAAAAACCTGAGCTCTCCCATCATGCTCATCTTAAATTATCTAGTCATACACTTAGCAAAATCCTCACATAAAGATTCATTAGAAGCACTAAAAATGATATCATCAATATAAATTTGCACTATTAGTGTATCATGACTATGCCTTTTGACAAATTAAATTGTGTCGACCTTCCCCTTTTTAAAATTATTTTGCAAAAGAAAAGAACTAAGTCTTTCATACCAAGATCTTGAAGCTTGTTTCAAACCATACAAGGCTTTATTGAATTTAAAAATATAATTTAGAAAAGTATGTGATTCAAAACCAGGAGGTTGTTCAACATAAACTTCCTCCTCGATAACACCATTTCGAAAAACACTTTTAACATCCATTTAAAATAGTTTGAAATTCATATGACATGCACATGCCAAAAGAATCCTAATGGCCTCTAACTTTACTACAAGGGTATAGGTTTCATCATAGTCAATGTCTTCCACTTGGTTGTAACACTTAACAACCAATCTAGCCTTATTTCTAGTGATGAATCTTTGCTCATCTAACTTATTCACAAACACCCATTTGCAACCTACAATAAGGTGTTCCTTAGGCCTAGGAACAAGTTCCCACATATTGTTTCTCTCAAATTGGTTTAGTTCTTCTTGCATAGCAATCACCCAACTCTCATCATCAAAAGCCTCATTTATAGACTTTGGCTCAAATTGAGAAACAAAAGAAAGATTATTACCTAAAGTATTGAGTTGAGATCTAGTACTTACACTCTTTGAAGTATCACCAAAGATTAGGTCTTTAGGGTGATGCTTGGAAAATCTCCAATCCTTGAAAAGATCTTGGTTTGGTGATTTCACTTATTGATGTTTAGGTTCTTTATCTTCTTTTGATGATTTGCTTTCATCATGGTCCTTCTCCTTTTCTCTTGTAGTATGCTCTGAATCTAATTTCTCAAAATCACCTACATGATCATTAATAAAAGAACCTTTCCCAAGATCAAGCTTACTAGATTCATCAAACACAATATTCATAAACTCTTCAACAACCATTGAACTCTTATTAAAAATCCTATAGGCCTTGTCAGTGGTGGAATAACCTAAGAAAATGCCTTCATTAGTTTTTGAATCAAATTTCTCAAGATTATCCTTGGTTTTCAAGAGATAACACTTACATCCAAAAACTCTTAGGTATGCTAACTTAGGCTTTCTACCATTCCATAGCTTATAGAAGTTTTATTAAGAATGGATCTTTTGAAAACTCAATTTGTAATATAACATGAAGTATTGATAGTCTCGACCCAAAAGTAATTTGGCAATGAATACTTATTGAGCATAGTTCTAGCCATCTCAACTAGTGTCCTATTTTTCCTCTCTACAATACCATTTTGTTTTGGTATTTTAGGAGTTGAAAAGTTATGGAATTTCTCATTCTATAAGCAATAAGATTCAAAGATTTATTTTCAAATTCCTTTTCATGGTCACTTTTTATAGAAGAAATGAAGTAACTCTTTTCATTTGGAATATTTTTTGCAAAACTTTTAAAAGCATCAAAATTATCATGCTTATAAGCTAGAAAGGAAGCCCAAGTAAACCTAGAGTAATCATCAACTAGGACTAGTGCATAATATTTTTCACTAAAACTAGCACTCCTAGTAGGTCCTATCAAGTTCATATGAATTAATTGAAGAGATCTAGATGTACTTACAATATTTTTTGCTTTGAAAAAAGATTGATGTTGCTTCCTCATTTGGCAAGGACCACATGTCTTGTGTTTAGAGAACCTTAGCTTGGAAAGACCTACCATTAGCTATCCTTTTAATAAGCTTTGTAGGTGTTTCATACTAGTATATCCAAGTCTTTTATGTCATATCCAAACTTCATTACTAAGAGACATAAAACACTTAAAGGATTGGTTAACCTAATTGTCTAAGTCAATTAGGTAGGTATTGCCCTTCCTTTCACCCTTGAAAACTACCTTTTTATCCACCAAAGTGGTATCTTGGTATTCTCTAGGGTCAAAGGTGACTTTATTACCTTTGTCACATAATTGACTTACACTAAGCAAGTTATGTTGTAAGCCATCAATAAGTAACACATCATTAATTAAAGAACAACCATTCTTACCAATGGTCCCAATGTCAATTACCTTACCCTAAGCATTGTTTCCAAATGTGACATTGCCACATTCCTTTTCTTTTAGGGCCACGAATAGCTTTTTATTACCTGTCATGTGCTTTGAGCATCCGCTATCCACATGCCAATCATTTGCTTCATTGGTGGCTGCCAAACAACCCTACACAACACAAGTAAATCACTTTTGCTTTGGTACCTAAGCATACTTGGGTCTTAGGGGGTTAGGTTTTCAAGGATCCTCCAACTTGAGGTGTGCCTTCCTAATATAGCAATAAATGTTTATGTGTCCATACTTCATACAATAGTGGCATTAGAGTTTAGATTTATATGTCTTTCTCCTATGCATTGTCTGGGTATGAGTGGGGGGTTTTCTCATACCATCATGATGTGTGTATGAGCATTAACATGTATGAGTGGGTATAGAAGCAAATTTTCTGTGTGTGTTTGAATGAACATATTTTTTATTATACATGTATGTATGATTGGCCTTCCTAGAAGTAGGCTTAGAGCCTTGTTGCACCTTTCTATTGCCCTTAGGTAATGGTGGTTTAGTGTTTTGATCATTTTTCTTTCCAACAACCTCAATACTTGATGTTTGAGGTGTTGAGGGATGATAAATGTTGTGAGTGAAGGTGTAGAAGAGGAGGCTCTATTAAAGTCTAGACCATGCCTAACTAAGGGAGATCTTTGTGATACAATAAGTGTATCCAAACCTTTTTTTACTGTTGTGGAACTTAGAAATAAAGTTTCTAAGCTCAATGACTTCGCCCTTCAATGAGTCATTCTCTTTTCTTAATGAAGTTAGGGATGAAGATGACTTAGATACTCTTTCCATAGACTTCTTAAGTTCTTCATTTGAAGCCCTCAATTCACGTATAAGACTATTACGAATTTAAACTCATTCTCTAATTTAGTGTACTTCTTCTTGTAAGTTTTCATTTGTGACTTATATTTGTCACATTTCATGATGAGAGCTTTTAAAAGCTCAACTTCCACATCATCTAATTCAAAAATAAGGGTGAGGTGAAGAGCTTACCTCATTAGATGAATCCTCTTAAGCCATGAAGCATAGGTTTGCAACCTCTTTCTCTTCATCTTCTTCATGAGCTATCATCCCAAGTGGCTTTGAAGCTTTTCCTTTTCTCTTTGTCCCCTTTCTTCTTCTTCTTCAACTTGGGGCAGTCATATTTGATGTGGTCTTGCTTGCCACCTTCCTAGCAAGTGACTTCACTCAATTTTTCTTTAGGAGTTAAACTTGTTTTCTTGAAATTTCTTCTTTCTTTTCTTCTTCTAATCAACTCCTTAGTTCTTCTTGAAAGCATTACAAGCTCCTCTTCCTCTTTATCACTTTCCTCTTCACTTGAGGCCACTCTAACTTCCTTCTTTTTTTATGAAGACTTGAGTGCCAAGGTCCTCCTTTCTGGTTTTTCATATTTTTCTCCTTGACCTCTCATTCTCTTCATTTCTTCATCCTTTTTCAAAGCTAACCCATGAGTTAAGAGATTGCCTATAAGGACATCCGTTGGCACATTTCCTAACACCGGGTTGGACTCTCAGATACTACACACCATTGCACCAAACTTTTCAAGAGGTGAAGATTTCAAAATTTTTGAATTTACCTCATAATTGGTGTGAACTCTCCCAAACTTCTTCATATTTGTGACGATTGCAAGGAGTCTATTTGTCATATCTATAATGCTTTCTTCCTCCTTCATCATAAATAGCTTTCACTCTGTCACATACATCTCAAGTTGGCTAGACTTCACCAAGGTAGTGCCCTCATGATCATTCTCCAAGGCCTTCCAAATCCCATGAGTAGTAATGCAATGTTGGACCTTTCTAATGTCTTCTCTTGAGAGAGAACTTAGAAGGATTGTCATGACTCTTTTATTTCTGTCATTGGATCTCTCATAAGCTTCAACCTACTCCTCTTTAGGGATCAACTTCTCACTTCTATCCACTACTCTAATTGGTGGCTTCCACTCCTTTGCTATAATATCCCAGAGGTCTACCACATCACTATCCAAATAGATTTTCATTCTATACTTCCAATGAGTATAGTCTGCTCCATCGAAATATGAGTTAAGGTGAGTGTGGATTCCTTTTGGTGTCATGATCTTTACTTATACAATTAGGCTTTAGAGGAAGACTTGGCTCTAATACCACTTGTTGGCCTAATGCACCAAAAAGGGGGTTGAATTCGTGGCTGATTAAAAATTAAAAAGAAGGTTAAGATGTTTAGGAAGTTAGAAAGAGAAGAGAAAAACCAACACAAGAAGTTTATAGTGGTTCGGGTGTTAAAAACCCTATATCCACTCCCAAATTCTTCACAATTGGGTATTTCACTCAACTAAACTACTGTTTTCAGGCTCACACCTAACTTATACAACTTGTGTTTTATGGCTTACACAAAACCCTTACAACTTATGTTTTTAGGCTCACACACAAATGTTTTGGATAGGTTCACACTTCAACCTCTTATAAGAGCTTTAGATGTTAGGCTAGCTCTCAATCTACTTACAAAAGTGTTTATTACTCACATCAAACAATCAACAACACATAAAGAAAGCAAATTGGCAAAAGTTTGGTTACAATTAATTGAATTCACTTGCATTTACATCAGTTTGGTAGAGTATTTATAGCACACATCCACCAAAGAGACGTTACTAAAAAACTATCCCTAAATCTCCAAGATGTGCTTGGCAAATTTTGCATTAAATGTTTGTCAGGTAGAAGTTGCGATTGCGAATTTCCAATTTGCACAGAGGAGCCAAAAATCGTGGTAGAAAATCTCATTTTGCGTCTAACGGCTAGTCCACGTATCCTTCATCCATTGGTTGTCCAAGAAATATAGTCGTTGTTTTCAATCAACTACTCAAAAGTCACAGTCGCGATTGAACTTTCTCTTGGGCGCGACTCAAACTGCGAATTCATCTGTTTGGTGAGGAGATAACACCTTTTTGAGTCGCGGTCGTGACCAAATTTTCTCCCTTGCAATTTTTTATTTTCCAACGGTTGTCTTGTATGTTTGGCATGTTATGACTGTGGCTTTGGTTCCCTCCATTGTTACTATGAAATTTGTGGTCGCGACCTCTAACGCGAATGACACTGCAAATTCCTTTGTGAATCAAGTAGGCTCCATTCGGCTAAGTCGCGGTTGCAAATTCGCTCGCAAATTCTTTTGGCCTAGCTCCATCCATCCTTAAAACAAGGTCGCAATCACAATTTAGGGGATATTGACCACACATTTGGATGTTCTTCTTAAAGATGAAGATTTTGACTTCAATCCAACTTCTAATGATAAAACAACTTATATACTGCAAAATAACATTTAATCAAAGTATTAGAACTGATCAATCTTCGTTGTCAATATCAAAAGAGGCTTATGACATAGGTTTAACCAACCTAGTCTAACATAATCATTTAAGAATAAAAACACTTATTAAATTCCTAAATAAGAAAATAATATTAAAATAAAATTAAAAATTCATTAAATTCCTAAACAATAAAATAATATTAAAATAAAATTTAAAAGATGACAAATTCCAAAACCATTCAGGATTAATCATTATTAAGAAATTGTAGACATTTATTTTCTTTGTTCTAAAAAATTTGATTTGTTATTTTCTTAATTTTTTTTTAATATTTATTGATAGTAAATTATGTTTGAAATAAATAATATTATTAAATATTTATATACAATATTAGTATTTATAAATTTTCTTATATTTTTAATATTTATATATTTATCCTTGTATTTTTAATATTTTTACATTTTCTCAATGTTTATATTTTTTATAAATACCGTTTTGTTATTTGATTTTCACTTTTTATCTTTTTTTTGTTGCCGTGTAACATAGACTAGATCTATCAATCTACAATGGAGAGAAAAACAGGAGAAACAAGTGGAAAAACAAGATAACACTTTAATTAATTGAAAGACATAAAAAAAAAAAAAAGCAAAGTGGGGCAATATGTAATGAAAACGTGGGTGCAATGTATCCTGACCCATATCTTTTCATATCCAAAAGGTGGTTGATTATTGACTTTTTTATTCGTTAAATTTAGGTTAAAAGCTAAAATAACCCATTTTTTAAACAAAACTTCGATTGTACTCAAAATTTTAATTGAGTTAATTATATGTCAATTATACCATTATTTATCAAATTAGTTTCAATTATACTTAAAGTCAAAATCAAAATAGAATGAAATATATATTTAGATTAAATTACCTATTAAATTAATTTTCATATTTCAAGTGATAAAAATTTATTTTAAATTTTGGAATAAAATATTATAAAATATCAAAAAAATCAATTGTATAATTTAGAACATAGATATTCTGAAAAGAATATATTTCTTCTTGCAAGACAAAAAAAATTGAAGAATTCTTTATTTTTATTAGCTTATTTTTTTATGGTTTAAGTATATAAAAATAAAAATTTGTCATTTAAAATACAAAAATTTATTTATTTATTTTAATAAAAATAAAAATTTTTATGAAAAATACAAATAAATTTTATATTTTTAATAAAAATTATATAAAATTAAGTAAAATTAAAATATTTAATTTTGGTGTAGACTAATAAGAAGTACAAGGTCTAATTTTATTATAAATATATATCTTATTAAATTTATTTAAATCATTTAGAAAACTTTAAAAAATATTTAAAAAATCAATTACATGGGCTTAATTAAAATGATACTTTTATTTGATAATTTTATATTTAAATTTAAAAATCTATAATTTTGAAATTTAGATTTATAATTTATAAATTTTTCAATCTCTCACATAAAAAAATTTATTTCATTCTCCTGAAAAAATTAATTTATATATTTTAAATAATAAATTATTTAAACCATTTAAAATAAAAATTTTTTAAGAAATATTTAAAAAATAATTACATAATATGAATTTGAACATTCTCAAAAAAATTTATCCTTAAAATAAAAATTAAGAATTTATTAATATATTATTTAAATATATAAAAATAAAATTTATAATTTAAAAATAAAATAATTTAATATTATTTATTTATCAACTAAAATAAAAATATAATTTTGATATTTTTATTAAAAATATATTGAAAATGAGTAAAAATAAAAATATTATCTTAGTAAGATTTAAACTTAATTTTGAATTTGATTAAACTAAATGAAAAAATATGTGGGTCTAAATATAATATTTATTAAATATTGATTTTGACTGGAGGTATAATTGAATCTAATTCATCAAATTGTAATATAATTGACTCAATTAAAAACTTTAGATACAACTAAAAATTGGCAAAAAAAAAAAGTTTTGAATTTTTTTCATCATTCAGCCCACCAATTTTTAACTTAAAAATTTTCATCACAATAAATAAGTATAGAAAATAAATTATGACATCATAATATTTTATCATGCTATATTGTTTATCAAATAACATATAAAGAGAAGTGATATTGTCATAATAATATCTGTCTATGTATTAAATAATTTAAAAATTGTAATAAAATTATTTTATCACAATAAATAATTTATTATTATTACTAAATAATTTATCATTATAAATTATAATTTAAGCACGTAAAAAAGCACAGTAAAATTAATAAATTTATTAAAATATAAAAATTTCATGACATTTCAAATAAAAATATCAAAATTAGGTTTAAATTTTATTGAATAATCTAAATATTTTTAAAAATAAATTTCTTTCTTTTTTATTTTAATTACTCTACCTTTTATATATTTAGTAATTTTTTTTATATTGTCATTGAGTCAATTAGGTTAGGTCACTAGTGGACTCATTTGGATCAGTTTTGACCTGACCCATTAAGTTGACCCTTGCCCCACTAAAAAATTTTTGAATTATTTTGAATTTGCCTCAAATCAGAATCGGGTTCGAATCATTTTTTTTTTGGGCGAGTTCAAGTCGGTTAGAAACTACTACCTCTAAAGGCAAATGCCTAATGAAAATAAACACTCCCTTATTATCTTCTTTCTTTTGGTTTCTTTTCTCTTTTTACCCAATATAGAAAAATACTAATAGGATGTTAATCATTAATATCTCCTATTTTAAAATAATCAATCCGCTACACTTTCTCTTTTTATCCAAAATAGAAAAATAATATCTCCTATTTTAAGACAATCAATCGACTACTCTGCCACAAATCTAAAGTTTTTCCATCTAATTTTAATGGAATAATACAAATGTCACTATCAGGAATGTTTTAAAAAGCTGATCGATAAAATTGAAAATTGAGACTGGTTAGTTAGATCGATTAAATTGAAAATCGGCCAATAGTTTAATTCAGTTCAATGTTAAAATCTCTCCTCTAAAAAACCAATCAAAATCGAAAAAATTGGTCAAATCTAGAAAAACTGCCTAAAACTGAAATTGGATCAAATTGGTTCAACTTAAAATAATATTATTTTGTGAAAAGTTTTAAAAAAATTTTTAAAAAATAAACTTACTCAAAATTTAAATTTTAAAAAATAATTATCATTATTGTATCATACTATATATTTTTCTAATTTTTAAAATATTTCTATGTATTATTTATATATTTTTTAAACAAATATAAAAAAAAACTTCATTAAATCGGATCAATCAAACTAAAAATTGGTCAACTGGCCGGTTCCATCTCTAATCCAGTTTTAAAAACATTGCTTATCACTAAAGGTGAAAAAGCTCTTCTTTATCTTTAAAGAAGCTGTTGTTCAAGAGTTATGATAAACCTTATCATCCCCTTAAAGTTAGCACAGATGAAGTAATCATTTGATTTTTTGAATAATTTATTCTTTAATTATTGCATTCACCTTTATTTATTTTAATAGCTGAAAGTTGTTGTTATTGTTATTTTTTTTATTATTATTATTATGAAGATATGCTCAGTTCTTCGTTGACCAGTGAAAAAAATTTAGGTGTAAAAGTTAAGAAGGAATAGTTCGCAAGTATGAGACTCTATGCTATTTTAAATATAATTAAAATTAATTTAACAAATTAAAATTTAATTAATTCAATTATAAATTAAATATAACTAAAATTTAATGAAAAAAATTAGATTTTTTAGATTACTAAACCTATAACTTATCGACAGTGTATAGATCCTAAGCCACTCATATTAGGGAAACATGTTCTAACTATATCGACGGTGTATAGATCCCAACACGTGAAAAACTTTCCTGTGTTTTTATGTGCCACTCAATAAGAGTAACATGTTCTTATATTGCTTAATAAGAATGCAAAAATTCCATAAATAAATGATGTAAAGTTGTCAGTGTTGAAATTTTTATGTGGGCTAATATTAATTATGAGTATATTTTAATTATTTATAAAACAGATTAAATAATATAGTTTATTGATTGGGGGTAAACCCAATTAAAAT